>CALNXK010000524.1:0-136502 GCA_942486035.1 Porites lobata | reverse complement strand
AAAACATTAATCTACAGTGAAAAATGGAAGCAAAATCAGAAGTAATTTGAATGAAATGGCCTGTTTGAAGATCAGAAGACGAAAATAGATGCTACGCCCTGGATGCTATTATTAAACCAACCTACCTTACGATCTGTTTTTCCCTTTCTCCCTACTATCTCCCTTGGAAAAATGAAATATACGAAGCTATTCTATTCCAATTTGCCGATTGTTGTTCACTTTTTTTCAAAGAAAAACGTTCCTACATTTGTAGAAAAGACACTGCAAAAACTCTTTTTCATTTAGAAAACTTTGCCTTGTTTTCTTGTTGACATAGAATGTTTATGGCGGAAGGCTTTTAATATATAATTTGATCAAACACAAGTCAAAGAATTGTGGTACGCTAACAAGAACAAGATGCAGCAAGCAAACAAATAACAAACTTAATGGTAGAAAGTTTAGCGGAAAACTAGAGAATCGTGTAGTTTTAAAGCTTTACCGAACAGTTCTTTAGCAATGACATTTTGGTCGGTATGACGTTTTGAGCCTAGATTGCCGTATTTGCATACGCCGTGGCTAGATCCCTCGATTAGGACTGCGCAATGCCATATTAGGTAATCGAAGCCCCTCCTTTGTGCCACTTTACTTCTGTGGCTGCCATGGTTACAGTGCAGCTTCTCACAACAGTATGTCCTTGTCGTTGTTGTTTTTTTTTCTGTAACATTGTTCCGTTAACTTTGGCAATGAAGCACGGTATTTCTTAAGGCGGTAACTCGTGAAATCCTGTATACATTGAGGGACGTTCGCTTTCTGATTTCTTTTTTGTGAATAAAAATGGCTCTGCATATGTACATGATTGTTCGGCCTTATCCACAAACGTCCAGCTATTGTAGAGTACTAAATTCCTCTATTCAATTTTAAGAGGCCTTCGTCGGTGTTCTGTGAACTTTTAAAAATTGAATCATGGTAGGCGGTGGAAAATAACTATAAAACTTTGACACCTGTGACATGCCCTGAGAAGTGGTGTGTCGTTTCCTTTTAACAATCATCGTAGCCGACAAATTCAGACCTTCTTAAATAACCTGTCTCTTTTCCAAAAAGTTTAAAATATGTGTATCAAGTCTTAGTTAAACTATTAATTTTGAGGTAATTGTGCACCAAAAAGAAACTTACAATTCATTGGTTGCTAACTACTTTTTATCAGTGGCGCGTTCATTACAAAAATTATCCATTACGTAACAGCTCGTTATCCATTATTCATTATAGTTTTCGATTCGTCAACTTTTGTTATCAAAACATAACAATAACGTGGATATTTCATTGGTCAGCAACTGACTTCGACCTCTACTGGTCTATTGGAACCACGGTGACAAACTCAGTTATTTTTTCAATTATCTTCATGATATAATCGGCCCGCCAGGAGCCTATATCATAGTCGCCTGTTGACCCTCAATGTCTCGTTTCAAGGTAAAAGTTCTTTTGAATTCAGTGCAGATGCAGTCAAGGCCAACAGGGTTAATTAACATAACTATCGAGGAAAAGTATTTTTGACACTACTGACAATAAGAATATAATAAATATGGAATAATATAGCTAGCCGGATTTTTGAAAACGTTTACCGCCAAATAGACCTCTTCCGTCAAACAGTGTTTTTTTCCGGCCAAAAACTATCTCCAAAGTAGCCATTATAAAAACTAGGAGTGCAAACACTTCTTTTTTGTCGTCTCCTACTTTCCTTCTCTTCGCTCTTTCTTTTTCTCCTTTCCTTTTCCTTCACCGGTGTGATTTTGGAGCTTCTCGGGCCCAAAATAGAAACTTGCGGCCTTTTGGCCCTTTTTCACTCAAATTTCAAAAACGTAGAACTGCCGAAATATGCTGAAAACCATTGTAAGCCAGAGCTATTGGGATCAGGTCTGAACGAGTCGACCAAGAGTTCTTCCTTATTCTGGTCCAATGACATAAACCTGACAATCTGACTATACGAGGTCAAACTCACCGCGCATGACCACAGAGTAAACAGTGAAGTGCGCGCGTATAAACACAGGTGTCCCAAGCTCCCGTTACGAGTGTGTTATGTGAATTAACTTTCTCACAAGAAAGTCGGTGTCGCGTTACTAGCAACTGTTGAGACTTTGTATGAGAAATAAAATACCGCAGACCTTTTTTTCTCATACGAAGTCTCAACGGTTGCTTGTAACGCGACACTGACTCTCTCACATAACACACTCGTAACGTGAGCTTGGGACAGCTGTGGTATAACTTTTGTGTTGCCATACATGCAGCTGTAAGGCGTGCAAAAAAGACACTGCATCTTGTCTCTTTTGTTGTAGAAATAAAAAGTATTCCAAACAAGCCTTCTTTCTATCTGACTTCTTTATTCAAATCATTTAATCTTACACCCTGCATTGCATAATGTCTCATGGAATCAAGTTGTCCCATTCGTGGACTCCGCTAGACGAAGGTCTTAGAGTCACGCGTATTTAGACTGCTTGCAGTCCGCCTTTTCACTTTAAATCCGTCTAGTTCTTATCTAATCCAAGGCCATTGCAAACCACGATGTTATTATTTTTTTCTTCTCGGGCTTATGCCCTCGTTTGGTTTCGTGCAGTAACTTTGCAAAGAAAAATAAGAGACTGCTCGCAGTCTACGCGTATTCGGTATCATATTCGTTACATCGTCGTACACTGGGATACTGAAATTCATGATTTGTGAGTACCTTGCACTGTTAACCTTGGTGTAGATTAGCTGAGTGAGGTATAGCGAAAGACGTTTCTTGCACCCCTTTAAACCGCGAATACCAAGAATCAAACCACAATTAATTTTTTATCTTTGACAAGATTTAACACGAGGGCATACTATAAAAAGAGAGTTTCTTAGGGAAAAACGGGACTCGTTTGTCAATTATCAACAGTTAACGAGACAATACCTTAGCAATAAATGACTAGATTGCCATTTTAAAATAGTTTCTTGATGAGGAGTAAGAAAAACATAAGAAAATGTGCCTGAGAAATATTTTGATACATAACAAACATCTAAAGTTTGCAGTGAGAATATTTAAACACATCTACAATGCTCGTTGTTTGAAGTTGTTGAATTAACTCAATCGCATTTCTTTCTTTTTACCAAGCTTTAAAATAAACTCCTAGAGTTTTTACAGCCAATACTTAAAAAATAAGTATACTATAATAATCTATCACAAAATAAATGTACAATGGTTTTACAGATCATTGAATGCTGATAACATAACATAGCGGGGTGTTAAGCCTATTAAGCTTGAGTTAACCCAGCTCTCTTTGAGACGCTGGTTTCCCTTTTAACAAAAAAAAAAGAGAGAAAAGAAAAGAAAAAAAAGTTAGCATGTGGTATGAGTTTTATTTGCATGAGAATAAAAAATCATTTTCATATCAATGGCGTTGAACTTAGGCTCGCTTTGAAACAGAGGCTTGAGGCAACTCGGAAATGGCCTATTAGTTAGCTGAAGACAAAGCTTGTTCCCAACTGTACCAAACGCACATATCCTGCTGTCTATTTCTTTCGCCAATTCATGGGAACATTAGCCGGGGGATTCGTCGGAAAACAATCAAGTCTCAGGATCTGTCAGGATAAGCTGCGGCTTTTCTTCTGTAGGAAGATAAACAGCACAAACGTCAGGACAAACAAACTGTCTGCCTGTTGAACAATTCCATCGTCCATCTTTAATAAAAAAAAAAGGGCAGAAGAAAATAAAAAGGCATTAATCTCTCAATTAGGGAAAACAATAGAAATGCGGTGGTGGTGGTGGTGGAGAGAGAACAATAGAAATGTGGTGGTGGTGGTGGTGGAGGGAAAACAATAGAAATGTGGTGGTGGTGGTGGTGGTGGTGGAGGGAAAACAAAAGAAATGTAGTGGTGGTGGTGGTGGAGGGATAACAGTAAAAATTTGTTGTTGGTGGTAGGTGTACATAGTTTCACTATTCACAAAGCTGTGTTGAAAATATAAGTTGAAGGTAGGGTCGATGTGGGGTCGATGTAGAGTCAAAGTGGGGTCAATGTGGTGAAGGGAAAATAAAAATAAGACTAGTAATAGCCAAAGGTTAGAGAGTGCGGGCGACAACGATCGAAGGTCAAAACACTTTTGCTCCATTGCTATGCTTTGCGTAAGTTTTTGGTGGCAGATAGTCAAAGCGCACGTGATCAAATTGCGTTCTGTGCATTTCATTCATTCTTAGTGGAAGTCCAAACGAATGCTGGCTTCATAAATGCGACGCGTGTGTCGACACATGTGTAATAATAACCTGGAGATTAGGATTGCAGGCTCCTATTGTCGCCCGCAATTTAAGGGAAACCAAAGTAATTGTGGAGGAGAAGGAGGGGAGTGGGGTAAGTAAAACATTGTCCCTCGTGCTAAAAAGAGCTAGTTCCCCTTCTCCCTCATTTAATAATATGCACGATTTGCCTGCCAAGAATCGGTGAACCGGAACTAGGACAATGACAGCCGCAGAAAACAAAACATGCATAATTACGTTACGGCTCAGTAATTCTAAGCCACAGGGGGGTTTGAGTTTATTCCTCAGACACCATGAATTAACCAATGATATTTACCGATCTTAAAATAACTAGAAAACCTGTCAGAAACCACTTAAAAATAGCATATGACCTTATCTTAATGAGATTCCTCCGCATTTTATTCATGAGATGAAGACAAAAGGCTATGACGTCATTGGCGTTGATGAATTGCCCACGACAGTTAATTAAATCCACAAAAAGGGTTAATTCCATCCCTACCAAACTACTAATGACCGTTCTAAACTAATGGCTGAGTTGAAAGTAGTGTCAACAAACGGCATTACAGAGGTTAACTATCACTTTTATGGCAGAAGGGAGAACGTAAAGCATCAGATATGCTCATAATGATTACAACGTATCCAACAACAGTCAATCAACAAATAGCTCTTCCTCAAGTTTTCGTTTACGTTAATATATAAATTTAGCCAGAGCTAAAGGCGAAGCTCTCGGTAACATTTATAGTTTGCTCAAACAAAATATAAATCGTGTAATGCTAAGCGGCGAAGGCAACGAGAACGGTGAAAAAAAAAACAACTATAGGTCTAATTAGCAAAAAAGCAACTTTGCACGTGCAGCACACTTGTTTTTGTACATTTCTTTGCCGTTGTTTTGCACGACTACATCGTGAAACTTCCAGAAACTTTCTAGTTACACGTTTTACAGAGGAAATTTCCTACTTGTTCTTGTTCACTCTTTTTTTTCACTCCTTCTCATTTTCACCTTGGTGGCCGCTAGCATTTCTCATTTTCTCACCGCCGCTACAAAATTCTTCTTCCAACAAAAATTGTCTCCTTTGTTTTTTATCTCTCGCTCTAGCTCTCTGCCGCTCTTTTTCTGGTTGAGCTTCGCTGACCTGTCGCCTACTTTCTCTTTTTCTTTGTCTTTGTCTTTCTCTATATTCCAAATTTTTGGACATGACAATTAATCTAAGCTTAATACTTTAGATAACACGGATACAGAAACAATTTCCGCTTTCCTTTTTAATTTTACTGACTCTCTAGTCTCTGCTTCACAAGACGCGGGTGGCTATGCGATTTCCCGCCAAAATAACCTCGAGTTGCTTTTGGGTTGCCATACCTATTGATTGAGTTATTTTACATTGGTATGCCTGTGGTACGGACGGACGGTGGGACGGTTGGACGTACGGTCATGTGATTACCCAAATTTCTCGGATGAGTAGGTTACCACATTTTCTTAGGTATGGAACTACGCTCAAGCGTGGAGCTTCGATAGAAAAGCTCTCTGATCGCGTTCTCTCGCGGTTCGCTTCGCTCCTCACTTAAAATGGAGAGCTTGCTTACAGGTTAGTTAAAACAATCGTCGAAAACGGCAAACGACAAATGTCAAATGCAACAAATGACATGAGTAAATGGTTACTTGGCCATATTTGCCGTTTGCTGTAAACGTGTGGTTTAACCTCTTTACTGCCCGCCACCTCCACCTATAATTTAGCTACCAGGGTAGAGGGAAAAAGGAAAACACAAACACGAAAACTTTAATCGCGCACCGAAACAATACCGCCAGCTACGCAGGCTAAGGGTAACGCCAAATAGTAAACTGACAAACCTGCGGCCCTCATTATGCAACAGCAAGGGCCACTTAGGACAGCTGTCGTATTGTGGCTCTTGGCAACAGTTAACAATTACAATTAAAAGCTGACTAGAACTAACTAAACAACTAAATGGGGTAATATTACCACTGATATCTTATTTACCTTTGCGGGTTTTTCTTCACTACCTCGTTCCCAGGGCTTTATAGGGAAAAAGTCCTGGAAACGAGGTTGAAGAAGTACTCGGGCTTTTGAAATTTGTACTTTTGGTGGGCACAATAGGGCCATTTATACGATGAAAAATAAGACGCGTCTTACATAAGACGCGTCTTAAATAAGAAGCGAACTGTACCATTTATACGAGCATGTCTTATCTAATAAGACGCGTCTTAGCTAAGCCGCGTCTTATTTTAGACGAAATGTGCCGTTTATACGGAAAGTTCGCGTCTTATTTAAGACGCGTCTTATGTAAGACGCGTCTTATTTTTCCTCGTATAAATGGCCCTATTGACAGTTTTGATTATTCATAAAATGAATCAGGAGCCTTCAGGCTCCTGAATAAATACAAAGTTTAGAAATTTCCAAACAATGTGACTGGAACAAAACTGCTCAAAGGTGTAAAAGACTAAATACGTGAGTATACAGTTATATATGCAAACACATACAGTACTCGTATCCTTTTCGCTCTTTTTTGTTGAACCATATTTGCTTTTATGTTCCAAGTGAACCTTAAGTGGCTAAATTCGGGCTGGGGGCTCATCGAATTTATGGCGCCTTAAATTAGGGGCCTTTTAAAAGGACGTGAAAGGAGAGGACATATAAATTAACAGCTGGGGGCTAAGAAGCAGAAATATGTATTTTAAGTAACACTTCGAGATCGTTGAGTCCCTTCAGAACTACTACTAGTCGCCGACGAAAAACTTCTCAAAAAAGTCCAAACTTCTTTTCTTAAAATAATAAGAAATAAATAGTAGTATGCAAAAGTTCTGCTAAAGAGATTTCTTTCGAATGGTAACATCACAGGATTTCCTCCGAATAATTAAAATCTGAGTTTCAAATAATGTCTCCCAAACGTGGTCAAGGACTAATATAAAAGGGTTGAGGGCGGTGCTCGTTTATTTAGTGGGAATGTGTTTTGTACAGTACAGAAAGGTCGACGTCCGAGCACCTTGCAGTGAAGTTCTTTAGGCGGGTTCGTGATTGTAGAACAGTTACAAAAGGTCTTAACATAGGTTTTTGGAACCTCCGAAAAACTTAAAGCGCGTTAGCATTCACCTTTGTTGCTTCTGAAAATTTTAGTGCAACTCCTGCATAATTACACAAAATGACTGAAAGATTATGATGAAGATGATGATAAATGATTAACTTACTATACCAACAGGCGAGGTTCCAGTGTTCGTTCAGTACACTGACGAACGGGCTTTCCGTTCTCTGTGCATTGTAATGCTTCCTACATAAAAAAGAAAAATCAAACTCTGAGGGATGTGAATTGATTTTTTTGTTTTTAGTAATGTTTAATAAAAGAGTAGGGGTTTGTTTCTAACTTTAAATAAAAGAGCCAAGTGAGATGAATTTGACATTTTGTAATAAGAATAATAAAAGTAGGTTGAGTTTGATCGTCCGAGTGAACGTAGTCCCGAATAGAACTATTGTTGTTGACAGTGACTGACGTTTCGACAACCTGTGCGGTAGTCATCTTCAGAGTCAAAGATATACTCTTAAAAACAAAACCGTTGCCTTGATCTGTTATTTATTTTTCGTTGTGGCAGTTTTGTCCGCTGATTCCATTTAACCAGAAATTCTAGACGACGTTAAACATAACAATGCACACGCTCAAGATCTTACATCCCAAAAACTTTAGCACAAAATTTCGAATTTTTCCGCCTCATAAAGATTAGCATGGTGTCTCACTAATGCTCGCCAGAAGATTCAACAACTGTACTAAAAATCGCGGAAGGGACGGGGCCACAGGACAGTATTTTAAGGGTAGGTAGGTATTATATTTATCCACATTACAAGGATGAGTACAAGACTCGTTTAAACGAGAACGTGCCAAATTACTATAAATCCAGTACAGTCGAACCTCTCTAATACGGACACCGAGGGAATGCAGAGCGAAGTGTTCGTATTAGAGAGGTGTCCGTATAAAAGAGGTCACTATCATGACGTCACTTTTATGACTCCACTTACAGTTTTAAGTGTTCAGTAGCTAAAACCAGGCTCACACTCGTCTTTAAACTGCATTTAAAGGTATTAATTCAGAGTACAAAGCCACTGTCTTTTACTTGATGAGTAGCATACAAGATTGTACCTCTCAGCTACAAACAAATTACTGTTGTAAAACGAAACGAGCTACTGCGCCCGGGTACAGCGCAATGCCGCATGTAAAAAGTTGTAACACATAAAGCACAATTCTGAAAGCGTCTTTCGCTATTTTCCAAGCGAAGTAAACAGTTACTAGAGTACAAAATGTAATAGAAAAGATCTTTATGCTGTGTGTGGTTATTGAAACTTTCCAGAATTATTTCCAGGTTATGTTCCCCTGTACACCTTTCGCAAATCGTTGTTTGGTATACAGCGACTGGGCTTTATATGACCTATATCAGCTTGCATAGCTCATCAGCCAGACTAGACGGGATTCCACACTGTGCAGATTCACGTGATCGGGATTCGGGATTCACTTGATCACCTCAGTGTCCCAATAAAGAGGTTAAGTTTATACGAATTTACTCCCCGGGGCCGAGATTTAGAGTCCGTTGTCCGTATTACAGAGGTTTTTTTCAAATAAAATATATGAGAATTTTGTCTGGACATTGGAAACTGTCCGTAATAGAGAGGTGTCCGTACCCAGGGGTAAAAAAGAATGCGATATTGTTTAAATTATTCTGGTACAAGGTCTTTGTCCACTGAAAAGACTCAGTTTCCTGATGGATTCCGTCTTAAACTTTTTCTGCGACTTTGAAGAACGTCGCAACAATATAAACCCACAGCAAAGAAATTCAAAGATGGTGCCAATTTATTATTCCGCGGGCTTATAATAGCAAACACGTATGTGTCAAGAATGCGCAGTTGCGTGAGTTATCGTTTTCAAATAGATTCATCGTATACCTGTGGACGGGCGAAAACGATGCGAAAACACTACGAGCGGACGCGAATTTGTTTGAAAACGGAGAAAAAAAGTTGCGTTTTCAAACGAATACGGATACGTGTGGACAGGGCCTTAATTAGCAAAACAACAACTTTGCACGTGGAGCACACTTTTTTTGTACATTTCTTTGCCGTCACTCCACGACTACGACGTCAAAATGCCTAACTCCACGTTTTATGGAGTAAACAAGTGACGATGAAATTTTCTCTCTCTTTCTGAATTTGGATATGATTCTAAGGAATTCAACTCGATGAGAGTTCGCCTGCATTTGAAAAAGTAAGTGGGTAGCAGTTAATTTTTATTAAGATTAAAAGAACGCTAATTTCTTTTTGTAAGCGACTTTTTCGCGGCGGTCGATGATACACGAGACTATTCGCAACGACGATTTTTAGCTCAACAAAGCGTTGCAACATTGTTTCGACATTGTTTCGAATAGTTAAAACATTGTTGTAACATTGCAGCGCTTTGTTGCACTAAAAATGGTCGTTGCGAATCGTCCCGTGTAACATCACCTCAGACCGGTCTCCATTCTTTTTCCTGAGGCAATCTCAGTTGTTCATTTGTGTGTGTGTGTGTGTGTGAGTATAGTAGTCTTATTAGGCGTAGTGTCCCCACGATTAAGGCTATGTTCACATTATACGGTATAGCTTTTCGTGCTGACACGATAAGTTATCCGGTATAGTGTAAATACCTGATCCGATATGTGACTCTACACTTTAGAGATCCCCGCAGCGCAGCTTCGCTCCATCACAGAAATCGTGCCTAAAGCACCGTTCTCATGTGTGAACAGAGGCCCTCTCCGGTATGGTTTTTGTGCCGGCACAAAAGCTATCCGGTATATTGTAACATGGGCTTAATACTGACTTGAACATCATTGATCTGAAGTGTTACATTGTATCAATGTTAATCCACTACTAATGGCCTTATCTTGCTGAAAGGCACTAAAATAGCACTTTAAACAGTTAAGAAGGAACAGAAGGAGTATTGAAATGCTTCTGACTTTAAAGCTCCCGCTTGTATAATGGCTGGTTGATGTCTGGAACGTTTTGTTCAATTTGCGCATCAGCAAGTGTACCATGATAATTTTAGCCTAGTTTGCATTCATCTTCCCTCCTAACGGACGCTTCTTTAAAACGGACACTGGCTATGTTCACAACCGGATAGCTTTTACTCTGGTACTCTGGTACGAAAAATAACCGGATAGGGCTTCTGGTCAAACACCAGAACGGTTGTCACCGCTCGATTTCTGTGACGGAGCGAAGCTGCACTGCGCCGATCTCTAAAGTGGAGAGTCACATATCGGATCAGGTGTCCACATTATACCGGATAGGTTTACGTGTCGGCACGAAAAGCTCTCCGGTCCGGTATACCGTGAACATAGCCCAAGGGTAGGTCCTTACTGTTTTTCATTCATTTCCGTTGACTCCCTGTAAGGCGGATACCTGTCTGAGACGATCACTTAGCACCCCCCCCCCCCTCCCTCAGTGTCCGTGGTAGAAACAGCTGGGGTGTACACAGAAACCTGTGAGGCTAAGAGTTCGCATGCGCTATCCGTTGCATTCCACTGAGAGACCGAATTCATACCGAAACTAGAGGTCGTTCCTTAGATGAGACATAAAGGTTGCATAAATTTAATGTATAGATTTAGCTAGGGCTAAAAGCGAAGCTCTCGATAATATTTATAGTTTGCTCAAAAAAAATATGAAATCCTGTAATGCTAAGCGGCGAAGGCAACGCCGGAGAATGGTGAAAAACAACAATAGGTCTAATTAGCAAATTAAGTAACTTTGCACGTGCAGCACACTTTTTTCTTTGCGTTGTTTTCCACGACTACAACGTTAAACTTCCAGAGCCTTCTTAAACCTTTTATGGAGGAAATGTCGTACGTGTTCTCGTTCCCTTTTTTTTTCACTGCCGCTCATTTTCACCTTGCATTGATGGCCGTCACCGTCGCTACAGAATTTTCATGTTGTTCTTCCAACAAAAAAAATATCTACTTTGTTTTTTATTTCTCGCTCTAGACCTCTTTCGCCCTTTTGCTCGTTTAGCTTCGCTGGCCTGCCGCCTACTTTCTCTTTTTCTCTGTCTTTCTCCTGCTCTATATTCCAAATTTGTGGACATGACAATTAATCTAAACTAAATACTTTAGACAACACGGATACAGAAACAATTTCCGCTTTCCGTTGATTGACTCTTTAGTTGTCTCTGCTTTGAAAGACGCGGGTGGCTATACGATTTCCCGCCAAAATAATCTCGAGTCGCATTTGGGTTAGTCTGCTACACAGCCGTTTTTAGTGTCGTCACGCAACGCTCCTCCCCACACGGAGCGTTGCGTGACGACACTAAAAACGGCTGTGTAGCAGACTACATTTGGGTTGTCATATCTGTTGATTGAGTTATTTTACATTGGTATGCCTGTGGTGCGGACGGACAGTCGCTCGGGCGGTCGGTCGGTCGGTGTACCAAATTTTCTCGGATGGGTAAATTTCAGGGAACAAATAAGCACAGTGATAAAATTTTGCTAGACTAAGATTTTAGTCTCGCAAATTGTGCGGTTCGAGTTTCGACAAGATCTACGTCATTATGCATCATCTTCATTCTATGCTACATTCCTTTCACGGGTTAAGATGAACTCAACAAATTGGCCTGCTCCCAATTTATGGGTCTTCATAGCTCAATTGGTAAAGCACTACAGCACTAAGTCAAAGGGGCTCGAATCCCGTTATAGTTAATTTCCAATTGCTTAAATTGCCATTACCACTGCGACGATCATATCTTTATTTAAATTTGTATTTCCGCAGTTCACATCATCTTCTTTCTAAGATCTGCGTCATTACTGTTTGCAGTGATCGAGGACATCTACGGTCGCTATTGTATCAAGATAAATAAATAAATAACAGTAATGATGACTCCTACCCGATAATTTGCCATTATAGTCTTTAAGATAATAGCTTTTCTTCATTTTTTGTTGTCTCAAATAAACAAACTCGACCGCGATTTCTTGTGTTGGCAGATTTTATCACTTGTTACTTGTTTGCCCCATCAGAAACCATGTGACATGCATCTATCCCATCAGCCCCCGCCAGTAGCGCGTTCAAAGATGGAGGCTGTCGTTAATAAGGTCTTTTACAGCATTTTTGAATGAGTCTTGCGAGTACCATGCTCTGGATCTTAAGGAATGCCAGCCGGACTACAAACGGATTGGGTGCCATACTCGCGGCTTCGGCCTATGACCGCGGACCCTGGAGCATCTCGAAGCACTCGCCGCTTGCAAGAAGTAGTCTGAGTAACAGGGTTTCTTCGTTTGGTTTTTCTTTTCTTGGGGAAACCCTAGTGATACCCATATCACTAGTGATTTAGGAACGGGGAAACCGGAAGATACCGTGGCCTGTGCAAAGCAAGGGCTCTACACAGGCTACCCAAATCTTTGAGTTTCGGTGTACGGTGGGGCACTGGAAACTAATAAAGATGGCGGCGTGTAAACTCACCGTTTGGCTCAATGTAGCTTTTCGAAGGTTTGTGATGATTGTTTAGATGGCTTTTCTAGAAGCAATCTTAAGGAATGTCGAAAATGGTGTTCTAGTTTGTTTAAAAGTACTCGATATGTATTTACCAGCAGTCTTCGTGGTGGAAAAGTGTCAAGGAATGACCAAGTCGGACCACGTGATAACGAACAGTACCATCATTTGTGAAGGTAAATGTAAGCTTAAGTTTTTATTTCTTAGCCTAAATAATCGAATAAAAGACACATAAATACATTTTGACGGGTAAAAGTTTCGCACAAGTCCAAGCATTTATGATTTTATTCATTCTCCGACTCTCGCTTCATGTATGTTGTGGTTCAATTACCTCTCAACTCAACTTAACCCAACTGTTTATTAATTATAATTAATTATAATAACCTGGGGTAAAACTGAGCTACAACTAACAGTGAAACCTCGATATAACGAAGGGACAAGGGGCTGGCAAAATCTGTTGGCTATAACGACGCTTCGTTATATGGGGGGTTCTTTTCCATACATTTTACTATTACTGGGGTTAAGAAAATAGTTGGTCACACTGAGGACTTTGTTATATAGAGGTTCCTCTGTAATTTTCATGTTTCATTTTTTTGTTTATGAGGAATACATCCCCCAGGGGCAGGTAGATGGGGGGGGGAGGCAGCGGGGGGAGGTGGTGGTTATTTTGCAGCAGGGATACTCAGTGGAAGAGGTGGGTAGAAGTGTGCTGCTGAGCCTTTAAACCTTGACTCTGGTTAAGACAATAATCATTCATTTCACTACCTGTTTAACAACAAGAAACATTATTTTACGAACATGATTCATTTTGTTTTTCACGGAATTAAGTATATTTTAAACTAACATCATGGAATTAGATTGTTTAGGACAAAATAATGTAGACCTTTTTTGCCAACCTTCACAATCTTTAAAACACTTCTGGTCCAAAAAGTCATCTTGTTCAGTGGCACATAGCCGTTTAGGCTGTACTATTCCCTGGGAAATACATGTTCTAGTATTGGGAGGCCAGAACTAAGTGAAGCAAAGTATGTGCATAATACATGCCTAAACATGATTATGTATACATGCATCTGGCTGTATGGCTACATGCATCTGATGTAACACATACATTGAGACATACGATCTGCTCGGAATGTGCCAGTAAACCTTTAGACTCATGGACACAATGTATGTGTTAGTATAAATAACAATGATTGGATGAGGTTGAGTATGATCCTAAAAATAACATTATGGAGATCGAGGCAGGTGTTAATTGGCTTTGGTAGATAACACCCTCCTCGAATAATTGTTTTATTATTCATTCAAAATGTTTCCTAGTTTAAAAACAAGCATGCCTGCCACACTCGATGTCGTTAAAGTTGTGGTCTTCATTTGTCTGTTTCACGACAAGTTGAGATGGTATTTAAAAGGGATGCTTAGTCATGCAGATACAACTTTATTTTCCAAATAGCAGAAGTCATCTGTCAAATTGTAGTCTTGCTGTTCTTGCCAAGATTTTAGGCAGTAGTTTGATTATTTCTTCTTGGTGAAACATCTGAAATGTTCTGCCTTTTTGTACCGCTCTATGGTCCTCTATCTTTTGCCAGGGTTTCTCAGTTTTTAGACCATTTTTCTGGCGATTATGTTGTACTATCGATGTCATTTTCTACATAATATTTTTGTAAACTTCTTCCAAATTTGGTCAATGCTACATGTAGCTGGTTATGAAGAATTAGCAGTGTGATTTAAGCCAATCAAAAGTGGAGAGTATTTTGAATGAATGTACATATGGCCTACAAGCACCTAACTGCCAGATCAGAATAATAATTACAGGGTTGTCAAAAAGATTTTTGGTAGCAGGAGAGTACCAGAAAGTAGCCAGCATGTGTTTCCCGGCGGGGCCAGTAGGGGAAGACATATCACTATTGATATAAACAGTTCAATCCAGGTTACTAGCAGCTGTCAAACATGATAGCATCGATACTGTGTCTGAATTACTAAGTGAAACTTTGATGGAAGCATGCAAAGAAACCGGATGAAAAGCGAGAGGCAGCAAAGTTAAATACAAATCACAGATAAAATGGTTCGATCAGGAATGCGAAACAGAAAAAGAAAACTTGCAATCCCTTGGGGAGAAAATTTCTCATAACATTGATAATTCAGAACTGAGACAACTACTGCGAGACAAAAAGAAGAGGTTCAAACAAACTTGTAGACAGAAGAAACAGGAGTCTGTCAGCAAAGGCATGTCTAACATCGATATGCAGAACTCCAAAGAGACCTGGCGACAAATAGGAAAAATCTGTAACTTAGAAAAAAGAAAAACACATGGAGCTGAAGCAGTGATTAGGTGATATGTGGGAAACACATATCCCTAGTGATATGTGTTTCCCTACTCGTGAAACCCATATACCTAGTGATATGTGTTTCCCTACCTCAGAAACATATATTGCTAGTGATATGTGTTCCCCTACCTGGAAGAGACATATCCTTTGTGGTATGTTTTTTCCCAGCCAGGGAACAGATATCCCTAGTGATAGTTGTATTCCTTGTTATATGAGTTCTCCTACCTGCACAACACATATCCATAGTGATATGTTTTTCCCTACCCAGGAAACACATATCCATACTGACATGAGTTGTCCTACCTATAGAAATTGAAAAGAGTAGGTGACAATATGGAACCTTTCGTTTACAGATAAATGATTGGGTTAATTTGTCATCAATTTTAACTACCGATTTATTATTTGGGTACGTGGATATTAAAACATCCAAGAAACGTCTGTGGACACCTTCTTTCCTCAGTTTGTCGTCTAGGTTCTGTCGGGGTATACAGTTGAAGGCTTTTCTAAAGTTGATGAAGCATGAAAAGAGTAAATTTTAGTGCTTCTGTGGTTTAGATTTCACGTACTTGTCAATAAGCGTTTTTGATGTCACGATGCTATTAACTGTGCCATGCATTTTTCTGAAGCCACGTCGTTCAGGTTTTAAAATTCCTTTTTGAACCATGTACTTGTACAATCGATTGTTGAGGATTGATGTAAAGATCTTGCGTAGTACAGAGAGCAAAGTGATACCTCAGTAAGTTTTTACTTTGGATTGATCATCCTTCTCATGAATAGGTACAATGAGGCCAAAACTCCAAAGAGCAGGGTATTTGCCAGTATCTAAGATTGGATTAAATAAATTTACACCACCTGGGAAACACATATCCCTAGTGATATGTGTTCCCCCACCTGGGAAACTGATATCCCTACTGGTATGTGTTCCCCCACCTGGGAAACACATATCTCTAGGGATATGTGTTTCCTAGGTAGGGGAACACATATCACTAGGGATATGTGTTTCCATGGTGGGGGAACCCATATCACTAGGGATACGTGTTTCCCAGGTGGGGGAACACATATCTCTAGGGATATGTGTTTCCCAGGTAGGGGAACACATATCACTAGGGATATGTGTTTCCCAGGAAGGGGAACCCATATCACTAGGATATGTGTTTCCTAGGTGGGGGAACACCTATCACTAGGGTTATGTGTGTCCCAGGTAGGGGAACACATATCACTAGGGATACCTGTTTCCCAGGTGGGGGAACACATATCACTAGGGATATGTGTTTCCCGGGTAGGGGAACACATATCAATAGGGATATGTGTTTCCCAGGTGGGGATAAACATATCACTAGGGATATGTGTTTCCCAGGTAGGGGAACACATATAACCAGGGATACGTGTTTCCCACGTGGGGGAACACATATCACTAGGGATACGTCTTTCCAAGGTGGGGGAACACATGTCACTAGGGATATGTGTTTCCCAGGTAGGGGAACACATATCACTAGGGATACATGTTTCCCAGGTGGGGGAACACATATCACTAGGGATATGTGTTTCCCAGGTGGGGGAACACATATCACTAGGGATATGTGTTTCCCGGGTAGGGGAACACATATCACGAGGGATATGTGTTTCCTAGGTGGGGGAACACCTATAACTAGGGATATGTGTGTCCCAGGTAGGGGAACACATATCACTAGGGATATCAGTTTCCCAGGTGGGGGAACACATGTCACTAGGGATATGTGTTTCCTAGGTGGGGAAAAACATATCACTAGGGATATGTGTTTCCCAGGTAGGGGAACACATATCACCAGGGATACGTGTTTCCCACGTGGGGGAACACATATCACTAGGGATACGTGTTTCCCAGGTGGGGGAACACATGTCACCAGGGATATGTGTTTCCCAGGTAGGGGAACACATATCACTAGGGATACATGTTTCCCAGGTGGGGGAACACATATCACTAGGGATACGTGTTTCCCAGGTGGGGGAACACATATCACTAGGGATATGTGTTTCCCAGGTAGGAGAACACATATCACTAGAGATATGTGTTTCCCAGGCAGGGGAACACATATCACTAGGCATATGTGTTTCCCAGGTGGGGAAAAACATATCACTAGGGATATGGGTTTCCCAGGTAGGGGAACACATATCACTAGGCAGATGTGTTTCCCAGGTGGGGGAACACATATCACTAGGGATATCGGTTTCCCAGGTAGGGGAACACATATCACTAGGGATACGTGTTTCCTAGGTGGGGGCACACATATCACTAGGGATACTTGTTTTCTAGTTGGGGGAACACATATCAGTAGGGACATGTGTTTCCCGGGTAGGGGAACACATATCACTAGGGATACGTGTTTCCCAGGTGGGGGAACACATACCAGTAGGGATATCAGTTTCCCAGGTAGGGGAACACATATCTCTAGGGATATGTGTTTCCTAGGTAGGGGAACACATATCACTAGGGATACATGTTTCCCAGGTGGGGGAACACATACCAGTAGGGATATCAGTTTCCCAGGTGGGGGAACACATATCACTAGGGATATGTGTTTCCCAGGTGGGGGAACACATATCACTAGGGGTGCATTTTTCCTAGGTGGGGGAACACCTATCACTAGGGATACGTGTTTTCCAGGTAGGGAACACATATTACTAGGGATATGTGTTTCCCTGGTGGGGGAACACATATTACCATGAATGTGTGTCCCAGGTAGGGGGAACACATATCACTAGTGATATGTGTTTCCCAGGTAGGGGAACACATATCACTAGGGATATGTGTTTCCTAGGCGGGGGAACAAATATCACTAGAAATACGTGTTTCCCAGGTGGGGGAAAACATATTACTAGGGATATGTGTTTCCCAGGTAGGGGAACACATACCAGTAGGGATATCAGTTTTCCAGGTGGGGGAACACATATCACTAGGGATATGTGTTTCCCAGGTAGGGGAACACATATCACTAGGGATACGTGTTTTCCAGGTGGGGAACACATATTACTAGGGATATGTGTTTCCCTGGTGGGGGAACGCATATCACCAGGGATATGTGTTTCCCAGGTAGGGGAACACATATCACTAGCGATATGTGTTTCCCGGGTAGCTGACCACATATCAGTAAGGATATGTGTTTCCCAGGTGGAGGAACAGATATTACTAGGGATATGTGTTTCCCAGGTATTGGAACACCTATTACTAGGGATATGTGTTTTCCAGGTGGGGGAACACATATCACTAGGGATACGTGTTTCCCAGGTGGGGGAATACCTAGCAGTAGGGATATGTGTTTCCCAGGTAGGGGAACACATATCACTAGGGATACTTGTTTCCCAGGTGGGGGAACACATATTACTAGGGATATGTGTTTCCCAGGCGGGGGAACACATGTCACTAGGGATACGTGTTTCCGAGGTGGGGGAACACATATCACTAGGGATATGTGTGTCCCGTGCAGGGGAACACATATCGCAAGGGATATGTGTTCCCCAGGTAGGGGAACATATATCACTAGACATATGTGTTTCCCAGGTGGGGGAACACATATCACTAGGGATACTTGTTTCCCAGGTGGGGGAACACATATTACTAGGGATATGTGTTTCCCAGGCGGGGGAACACATGTCACTAGGGATACGTGTTTCCCAGGTGGGGAAATACCTAGCAGTAGGGATATGTGTGTCCCAGGTAGGGGAACACATATCACTAGGGATACTTGTTTCCCAGGTGGGGGAACACATATTACTAGGGATATGTGTTTCCCAGGCGGGGGAACACATGTCACTAGGGGTATGTGTTTCTCAGGTGGGGGAACACATATCACTAGGGATATGTGTGTCCCGTGCAGGGGAACACGTATTGCAAGGGATATGTGTTCCCCAGGTAGATGAGCTCCTTTGCAAAAAAGAACATATAGATCATGGTTTAAACAATTTCTTTTTCTTTTTTTATTTGACAACTTTTTTAATCGTCGATTTTTTTTTGCTTCTTTCCAATAATTTACAGGCGGCAAAAACCTTATAGTAGCCGGTGATAGTGCCGGTTGCCGGCACAATTTTGAGAATCCTGATTATTATGGTAAAATTATTTGGCAGGAAAAGTAAAACATACAAGTCCATCTACAGGAGTGTCCGTTGTATTTGAAACACTTCTCTGAAGTGCATGAGATAGAATCATAATTGGAGAATAGATTATTTTGAATTTAATTCTTATGACTCATATGACGTGAAATAATTTTTGTAAGTCAAGTTTCACCAATAAATTCCTTTGAACAACAAAGACCATCTATATCAGAAGTTGAACCTTATCAGCACATGCTTGAAGGCAAAATTAATTTTTCTTGTGGAGACCAAATGGGTATTTGGTATTCACATCATTGAAGTTTTCACAAGACATTGAGTCTTTAAGAATAAAAGGAGTATTATTTATTCAAAAGATTTCCCTGTTTCTGATTGGCTCAAATCCCACAGCTAATTCTTTAAAACCAACTAGCATGGACCAAATTTGAAAGACATCTACAATAATTATGTCAATAATGCAGCATAAATGCCAGAAAAATGGATGTCAACCAAGAAGTGGTTAAACATTTGAGTCACTTTTAAGTCCTATCTGGAGATATAATCTTTTAGTCCTTTGCATTACCATGAATCACTTCCCTGCCGGCACAGCACATGCTTCACAATCGAAAGGGATGTTGAATTTCACTGCCCTTTTTAACTCGATTTCGATTATTGCCTTTCAATTTCAATTATGTAAATGTTTCTTAATTCTTCTAACATAACGCATAATAGAAACGACATGCAACCCTAAACCCTAAACCCTCAATTTGAGAACAGTAGCAGGGACAGGAGGATTCACAGTCACTTGATCATTTATTGCCATGTTTGAGAACCTGACAAAGAGCGTGTCTGTCACACTTGTTTTGCCTTCTTTGGAAATTCTCAAGGGGTGATTGAAGGACAGCATTTTCACCAGGCAACACAAAATGGCGCACAAACTGCTATCTTCTTTGCTCATCAGTCAAAAACGAACATTTTACCGGTCAAACATCTGCGTTACAACATTCACTGTTTTGATGTTATGCTAATTTTTCCAAAATAATGCGCACTATATATACCTCCATGACTAGTACATTTTAGTTTGAATTTATCGCCTCTTTTGAATGTAAAGTTAGGCGTTTATCAATTTCAAAGTTTTTTGTTTATTGTTGTCATAGTAACATCTATTTTACTAAAAGCTACATTTTGACAAATTTCAATCTATAGCCAGTCATTGATGAAAATTTTACAGCGATCAGACAAGGAGAAGACCACTTTTAGAGCGATTGAAAAATATTGGTATGGCCTCTGAAAAACTATAATTAACGAAACACCTTAAAGAGTTCCGGATTCTGATTTTACAATATAATGAGTCACTGAGGGCACCCTGTGTGCAAAAATCGAACCAAAATCGAAACGTGGAAGCAAAGAATCGTGACTAGAATCAAAGGTCATAATATCACAACTAATTGAGAATCAGATTAATCATTACCCCACTAGTGGATAGTGAGTAGAAATACAATTGCTTAGGATACTAGTTGAACATTTTCTGCATAATTGATAAGTGAAAACAGCCGTAGTTCACATCAATCAGTGTAGCATGAGTGGCAGGCATTCGAATGGGAAAGGAAAAAGAGATATCGCGTGTGGAGGAATGTACAGACAGGAGAAGGGAAGGGAGAGGAACACCTACAGTGGGGGGGTAAGCAACAAGATCTAGGAACCAAAAGTAACTTCTTCCAGAGCTGTCATTAAGAGGAGGGGCCGGGGTTTTTCCCTAGATGAATCAGAAGAAAAATGTGCCCAAAAGAAATCCCTAGTTGTCTGATTCCCCGCCTACTTAATTTTACCTGGAAACTTGAAATCTTAGTGACATCCCTGTACTTCCCCAATAAAAAGCAGTTTACTAATAATACTGCTAGCTGCTCTTCATTTAGCAAAAATGCAAAATAATAATAATAACTAGAAGTAATCAGGGATTAATAAGTGCGTTCGAACATTGGTCATTGGTCGATAACACATGCCATATTCACTTCTCTGTGGATAGAATAATGCACTTTCTGTACGCAACAGAAGCTGTAAACAAGTTCTTGATCAATGTATTAGACCTATTCAAAAAATGTTGCATTTACTGTGGAGGCTATGACATCTTTCCGGTAGTTGAACCAACCTAAAATCTAGATCCTTTCTGCTAAATGCTTGTGCCCAGCGTTCAGTTTAGTTTGAATCTCCTAACATCGAATGCAATAATAATAACATATCAAACTGAACAGTCACCATTTCCACAATAAAAAATAACGCGAGCGTTGCTGCATATTGCAAAGTTTACAGAATGTGTCATTGAAGTAACAGATTCTTGAACCAAACATCAAGGAGCTCATTTATGGTACACATAATATGTGAAATTTGAAATAATAGATTAACTAATTTGTAAAGAAACCTGGTCTTATTGAACAGAATTTTACATGGCTTTGTCATTTTAATTCCTTCAACAGCTGTCCTTCAACAGTTCTTTGTAACACCACAAGTCAATCAATGAGAAGAGAAAAAGGCAAACATAACAAGTAAGTTATTCATTCAGGGTTTGTAGAGGTCATGGAAAACCTGGAAAGTCATGGAATTTAAACATTTTATTTTCCAGGCCTGGAAAGTCATGGAATTTAATTGTCAGTCCTTAAAATTAAAAGTCATGGAAAATTAAAGTTTTGTGTGGTAATTTAGTTTACTGCAGATGACAAAGCGAGGACAATGTAAGATAGAGAGGAGTACTATTATTAAACAGTGCAAACGGCACCCATTTTGGTGGATTCCAGAGTTTGTGTCTGTTGAACTGTTCAAAAAATACCCCAAAAGAAGGGAAATTTTGAAAATTTTTGAAAGTGACAACTAACCCTAAGGTCTTGGAAAACTTGAAAAGGTCATTGAAAAAGTCATGGAAAGTCATTGAATTTGAAGAGCTCAAAGAAGTACAAACCCTTTTCATTCCACATTAGGGAAATTGTTGAAATTACACAGCTTCTATGTTGAACTCTCTGCAAGCTGTATATCCTTGCAGCAAATTTTCGATGTTCTCGATCTACCTACTGGGAATAAGTCCACCTAGCGGTAATCATTTGTTTGTGTAAAACCGCCCACCTTCATTTTGATTAGACTGCAAAAACAGTCCCTATTTTTGCATATTCAAGTACGTGCAAGCAGTCAAACAAAAAGTCTGGAATGAGGCTGAAAACAGAGAGAGACTAGGGAGAGACACTAAAAATTTCTTTCTCTCACCCAACACGCCCTATGGGCGTGTGAGGCTAGCGTGCTTCGCGCTCGTAAGACTCTTACACCATGCTTTACCGTTTTCTTTACTGATTTTGAGAAAACAACTGACTGTTTTGCAGTCTACATTTTGATTGTGTGACTGCTTCATTTTCTCTCATATGGAGGGAGTTTAGTGTACATAAAAATATTACTGTTCCTTAGCATGTCAATCATTGACTGATTATGGCCCGGTTGAATTTATGACTAGCTAACTCTATTGTCTAGAGACTGACCAACTAACTGAATGATTTATGACTGGTTGATTGGCTGACTAGCTGACTCTACTGTCCAGGGACTGACCAACTGACTGAATGATTTATGGCTGCTTGATTGACCAAGTAACTGACTCTACTATCCGGAGACTTACCAACTGACTGAATGATTTATTGCTGGTTGATTGACTAACTAGCTGATTCTACTGTCCCGATACTGACCAACTGACCAAATGATTTATGGCTGGTTGATTGACTGAATAACTGACTCTAATGTCTGTCAACTGACTGACTAACTGAATGATATATCACTGGTTGATTGACTGACTGATTCTTCTGTCCAGGGACTTACCAATGATTAAATGATATAATTAACTCGTTGATTGACTGAATAACTGACCCCACTGTCTGGGGACTGACTAATTGACTGAATTATTTATGGTTGATTCATTGACTGACTAACAAACTCTATTGTCTAAAATACTGAGTGCTAAAATTCTGTGTGACTGACTCTACTGTCCAAGGGCTGACCAACACACTAAATGATTTACAAGTGTATCTCTGGCTGATTGACTGAATATCAGACTCTACTGTCCAACTGACTGAGTGATTTGTAGCTGATTAATTGACTTCAATTGATTGACTAAATGGCTTACTGGGTAAGACATTGACTCACTAAAATATAGTACTGTTCAAAAGTAAGTTGACACTCAATTCTCGATCCTCACGAGAATTGATTCTTGATTGTTGTTTCTCCATTCTCAATTCTCAATTCTCAATTCCTGCGCGACTCATCAAACCAGAATGGCCTTTGTTTATAACCGATTATAAAGGGTTTTGTTTCAAGTAATTTGCTCTCTACTCTTGATACTCGATTGTGGCGAGAATCTAACAACCTTCATTCAAGTTTTGAGCAATCTTCTACATGTAACTTCTCTCATGTCAAAAAAATGTTCCTACTCTATAACGTCTGTTCTGAAAATAACTGATGAGCTTCATTGAATATTTTAAACTTTTGTTCCAGATCAGATGCCACAGAAAGACTGGACAAGGACCTTCATGTGCCAAGAGCCTCTGTTATCTTCAGTAATGTAAGTGTTGTATGTTTTGTGTTCTAATCCAGCTCTTAAGTAAAGCAGATAATATGAACTGTTTAGTTTAAGGTTTCATAAAGAGACTGACTAATCAACTGATTTTCTTAAAAATTTGCTTAGTATACTTCTAACTATTCAACTAACCATTTTGACTGACTGACTGAGCAACTTACACTACCAAAACACTGAATAATTGAGCAACTGACTGACTGTGCAATTTGGTACCTGACCTGCTGACAAAATGACTGAATAAGCATACCTGCCTGGCTGACAGAATGACTGATTGAGCAACTGACTGACTGACTGTGCGCTTGGGTACCTGACTGACTGACAGAATGACTGATTGAGCAATAGACTGACTGACTGTGCAATTGGGCACCTGACTGGCTGACGGAATAACTGGCTGACTGAAGTTTCATTTTGCCCTAACAATTTAACAAACAAATACGATGTAATTGGGCACGTCCCTAAGCTTATGGCAAGATGGTTAATGGTGTTTTTAAAGAGACCTTCAATTTTTGCCAGGGTCATTATTAAAGGAAATTGTGTTAATGGAGGAGCTGGTTATGGTTTGGAAGTGCCTTGTGAATATCATTTTGAAGGGGACAATTTTCCATGCAGTTGGTTAAAGGAGAACCTAGTTAAAGATCAATTTGATGTTCAATGTTGACACTACAGTTAAAAATAACCGCATGTCACTTTTCAGACAGTTGATTTCGAGACATTTGTGGAAACAAGTTACACTTGTGATTTTAACTTTGCTGTACTTGACTCCCAGAATTTATTTTTTGTAAGCAATGTGACGGTTTAGTACAGGTGAAAACAATAAAATCAGCACTTTGGGACCTTAGAAAGGGTGACTGCATCCGCTTATTAGAGGTGACAGTTTAATGGAGGTCGAGTTTACAGTAAATAAAGGAAGTGATTTCTGGGACTTTGACAGGTGACTGCTTAATACAGGTTTGACTGTATGTGACTGACTCTACTGTCCAAAGACTCACCAACACACTAAATGATTTACAAATGTATTTCTGGCTGATTGACTGAATAACTGACTGTACTGTCCGATGACTGACCAACTGACTGTACTGTCCCATGACTGACTAACTGACTGAATAATTTATGGCTGGTTGATCGTGAGACTAGCTAACTCTTCTGTCCGGGGACTAACCAACTAACTGAATGATTTATGGCTGTTGATTGGCTAAGTACATGTTGCTGACTCAACTGTCCCAGGATTGACTAACTGAGTGAATGATTTATGGCTGGCTGATTGGCTGACTAGCTGATGCTACTGTCCAAGGACTGACCAACTGACTGAATGATTTATGGCTGGTTGATTGACTGACTAACATACAATGTACTCTACTGTCCAGGGACTGACCAAATGATTGAATTATTTAATTTGCTGGGTGATTAACTAAATAAATGACTCTGCCGTCCGGGAACTTACCAATTGATGGTGTGATTTATGGCTGATTGATTGACTTACTAACTGACTCTACTGTCCAGGGACATCCTAAATGACTGAATGATTTAATTAACTGGTTGAGTGACTGAATAACTGACTCTGACTTTGTTTATAATCAATTATAAAGGGTTTTGTTTCAAGTAATTTGCTCTCTACTCTCAATACTCGATTGTGGCGAGAATCTAACAACCTTCGTTCAAGTTTTGAGCAATCTTCGACATGTGACTTCTCTAATGTCAAAAAAATCTTTGTTCTCTATAATGTCTCTTCTGAAAATAACTGGTGAGCTTCATTGAATATTTTAAACTTTTGTTTCCATTTCAGATGCCACAGAAAGACTGGACAAGGAGGACCTTCATGAGCCAAGAGCCTCTGTTATCTTCAGTAATGTAAGTGCTGTATGTTTTGTGTTTTAATCCAGCTCTTAAGTAAAGCAGATAAACAAAACTGTTTGGTTTAAAGTTTCATAAAGAGACTGACTGATCAACTGGTTTTTTTGAAAAATTTGCTTAGTATACTTCTAACTATTCAACTAACCATTTTGACTGACTGACTGAGCAACTTGCAGCACCAAGACACTGAATAATTGAGCAACTGACTGACTGTGCAATTTGGTACCTGACCGGCTGACAAAATGACTGAATAAGCACCTGGCTGACTGAATGACTTTGCAGTTGGGCACCTGCCTGGCTGACAGAATGACTGAGTGAGCAACTGACTGACTGACTGTGTAGTTGGGTACCTGACTGGCTGACAGAATGACTGATTGAGCAATTGACTGACTGACTGTGTGGTGGGGTACCTGACTGACTGACAGAATGACTGATTGAACAACTGACTAACTGACTGACTGACTGACAGTGCAATTGGGTACCTGACTAGCTGACAGAATGACTGATTGAACAACTGACTGACTGACTGACTGACTGTGCAGCTGGGTACCTGACCGGCTGACAGAATGGCTGATTGAGCTGCTGACTGACTGACTGACTGTGCAGTTGGGTACCTGACTGGCTGACAGAATAACTAATTGAGCAACTGACTGACTGACTGTGCAGTTGGGTACCTGACTGACTGACAGAATGACTGATTGAGCAACTAACTGACTGACTGACAGTGCGATTGGGTATCTGACTAGCTAACAGAATGACTTATTGAACAACTGTCTGACTGACTGACTGACTGTGCAGTTGGGTACCTGACTGGCTGACAGAATGACTGACTGAGCAACTGACTGACTGACTGACTGACTGTGCAATTGGGTTCTTGACCAGCTGACAGAATGAGTGATTGAGCAACTGACCGACTGACTGATTCACTGTGAAATTGGGTACCTGACTGGCTGACAGAATGACTAATTGAGCAACTGACTGAAAGACTGACTGACTGTGCAATTGTGTTCTTGACCTGCTGACAGAATGACTGATTGACTGATTGAGTGACTGACTGACTGGCTGTGCAGTTGGGTACTTGACTGGCAAACAGATTGACTGATTGGGTAACTGACTGACTGACTGACTGACTGACTGTACAGTTGGGTACAGTAAAAACCCGCATACAAGAACATGTGGATTAAGAACACCCAGGCTGAAATTTGGTAAAAAAGGAGCATATATATAAGAACACATTCAGCCTGAAAATTGAAAATTGTTCTTATATATAAAAACTCTTCCCTTTTCAGTTTCATAGAACAGTGTCTGCAGCTTTACTGTGGTATTGCACTAAGATCTCTGTATAAATGCTAGTAATTTCACTTACATTTTTTTAGAAGTAAAAAATTAAGAACACTTAAGAACACTTTCAGGCTGATTTCACCTAAAATACCTGATATATAAGAACCCAATCAGCCTGAACCCCGAAAATGGGTGTTCTTGTATGCGGGTTTTTACTGTACTTGACTGGCATACAGATTGACTGATTGAGTAACTGACTGACTGACTGACTGACTGACTGACTGTGCAGTTGGGTACTTGACTGGCTGTCAGAATGTCTGATTGAGCAACTTATAGCACCAAGACACTGACTAATTGAGCAACTGACTGAGTGTGCAATTTGGTACCTGACCGGCTGACAAAATACTGAATAAGCAACTGACTGACTGTGCAGTTGGGTACTTGAGTGACTAATTGAGCAACTGACTGACTGTGCTATTTGGTACCTGACCAGCAGACAAAATGACTGAATAATTTACTGACTGACTGGTACTTGACTGGCTGTCAGAATGACTGATTGAGCAACTGACTGCCTGACTGTGCGGTTGGGTACCTGACTGGCTGTCAGAATGACTGATTGAGCAACTGACTAACTGACTGACTGACTGTGCAGTTGGGTATCTGACTAGCTGACAGAATGACTGATAGAGCAACTGACTGAATGACTGACTACGTATCACTGAATAACTTACCAAGTGACTTACTGACTGACTGAGCAACTGACTTAAGGACTTACTGGGTCTGCAAAGCAGGGGTCAATTAAATAAAACTTTTACAAGTGTAATTTACAAGTGTATCCATTGTTTAGAGTCTGTATTAATCACACCCTGAACAAATGAACTTCTTTACTCCATTCCAATGAACTTCAATTTTCTGTTTTCCCATACAGAGGTTTCTGATAACAACATTTATTAAATCAAAAGAAAGCTATACATAATCAAACCAAAATAATAATAAATTCAAAACAAAGAAATGTGCACAGAGAAAAACCTAAAGGAATTATTCAAAACACATACACATCTGACAGTGAAGGTGTTATCCAAACAATGAAGGACAATGCATAAAGTATGGCAATGGTACATGAGCGATCCTCGAATAATGGTCACAAACGTTACACTAAATGGCAGGATAAGTGACCTGGAATTTAAATTAAGCCCAAAAAATCACTGGTCCTAAATCAGTGGAAACACTTTGAAAATTGCTACAGCTGTACACTTGTAAAATTATATTTGTAAAAGTTCTATAAAATTGAAGTGTTATTTGCTAGTACAGTCAACGGGTGGGTGTTAATTTATTTTAATCATATGTGGTAAATTATTCGGAAATGGTTTCTCTCTGGTATTTACGAAAATGTGATGCAGTCAAACCTTTTTTGATATGGGTACTAAGGAGGGCATAGAATGTGTGTGTATTAACGGGATGTCTAGATTACGCAGCTTCAATTTAGAGGGGGCTTTCTTTCCTCAGGGACAAAGCAGAGTGTCCGTAATTATAAGGTTTCTGTACTAAGTGGGTGTCCATAAAGCAAGGTTTGAATGTTAATGGGAAATTGCTCTGTTCTGAAAATAACTGATGAGCTTTATTGAATATTTTAAACTTTTGTTTCCAGATCAGATGTCACAGAAAGACTGGACAAGGACTTTCACGAGCAAAGAGCCTCTGTTATCTTCAGTACTGTATGTGCTCTATGTTTTGCTTTGTAATCCAGCTCTTGAGTGAACCAGATAAACAGGATTGTTGGCCAGGTGATTTCAAAGTTTGATTAAGCTAATCCAGGGAAAGCTGTTCTAACGTAGTTATATTGTACCAAATTCTTTCATTTCACAGTTATTTCACCATCAAGTGTACCACTTTTGGGAGTAGAAGTTTATCAATCTTACTTTTTACAATAAAACAACAACAACAACAATATAAACTAAAAAATGTGAAAAATAAAATGCAACATCAAAGAATAAAATTCCAAAAGAAAATTAAATCAAGTACAGTTGTACAGCTTGGTCAGCATTATTACCATGAAAATATAATAATTTAACCCAAGATCATTCAATTGAGTGTAGTCCTGAACAGCTACAGCTGTTGGGGATTCAGTGACTGGCATTTCTAAAATGTATAAAAGAAATCAACAGGATTGAACACTAAATATTTTATTGTTGACTTCTGAATAAATAATATTGGTTCTTCAAGACCAAGCATTTAAAATCATTTTTTTAAGGGATGGATTCAGGATTTCTGTTGAACTTTGTATGAATTAGACATTTTACATTAAATACTTGCAATTGCCAGTTTTATGTCTGCAGAGAATCACAATACAAAGACAGCTGAAATGCTGTGAAATCTTTTTGGTTTCAAAAACAAAAATAATTTGATTGATTCCTAAAATTCCAAGAGACATGCACTTGTTGTTGAAGTACTCATGATCAGAAAACTTAAATACAAAAACCGTGGTCATTATAAGTTTTCTCCTGGATTAGCATTTATCGACTTTGTTCAACTGTGTCACAATGTTTAAATCAATAGCCAAGTTCTGCTGATATAATAATAATGATGATGATAATAATAATAATAATAATGATTATATGCAATCCATATTATTATTATTATTATTATTATTATTAAGGTTGTTCTTATAGTACTTGTTAGTGCAGATATGCAATTCCATATTGTACCCTTCAAATTTCTTACGGCATTGATCTATTCAAATGACTATCTGACTTAATAACTGAATGGGATGACTGTGATGACAAGGATAAGTAACATGACTACTGTAACTGGGATGACTGGAATTACTGGAATAAATAACATGACTGGGATTACTAGGATGACTACTATGACTGGGATGACTGGAATGACTGGGATGACAAATATGACTGGGGTCTTTGGGATTACTAACATGGCTAGGATGACTAGTATGACTAAGATGACTGGGATGACTAAGATGACTGGGATGACTAGGGTGACTCAGATGACTAGGATGACTGGGTGAATAAGATTACTGAGATGACTGGGATAACTGGAATGACTGGGATGAAAAAGATGACTGGGTTTTTTGGGATTACTAACATGACTGGGATGACTAGGATAACTGGAATGACTAGGGTGACTAGGATGACTAAACTGACTGGGATGACTAGAGTGACTAGCATGACTGGAATGACTAAGATGACTGGGATGACTAGGGTGACTGGGATGACTAGGTTGACTGGGTTGACTGGGATCACTAGGACGACTGGGATGACTGGGATAACTGGGATCACTAGGATGCTTGGGAAGACTGGGATCACTTGGATGATGGGGATGACTGAGATGACTAGGGTGACTAGGGTGACTGGAATGACTATGAATACTAGCATGACATGGATCACTGGGATGACTAACTTAACTAAGATGACTGAAATGACTGTCATGACTAGGATGAATAAGATGACTACTGTTACTGGGTTGAATAAACTGACTGGGATGACTAAGGTGACTGGGATGACTATTGTGACTGGGATGACTGAATACTTGGATGACTGGGATGACTAAGGTGACTGGGTTGACTAGGGTGACTGGGAACACTAGGATGACTGGGATGAACAGGATAACTGGGATGGTTAGGGTAACTGGGGTGAGTAGGGAGGCTGGGATGACTAGGATGATTCAGATTACTTTGATTTTTGGGAGGGCTAGGATGGCTGCAATTACTTGGATGAGTACTATGACTGGGATGACTAGGGTTACTTGTATGACCCACATGACTCGAGTGACTGGAATGACTAGGGTGACCAGAATGACTAGGATGACTGGGACGACTAGGGTGACTGGGTTGACTAGGATGACTGGGGTGACTAGGATGACTGGAATGACTAGGGTGACTAGGGTGACTGGGGTGGCTAGGATGACTGGGGTGACTAGGGTGACTGGGGTGACTAGGATGACTGGGACAACTAAGGTGACTGGGGTGACAAGGATGACTGGGGTGACCGGATGACTGGAACGACTAGGGTAACTGGAATGACTAGGATGACTGGGACGACTAGGGTGACTGGGGTTACTAGGATGACTGAGGTGACTAGGGTGACTGGAGTGACTAGGATGACTTGAGTGACTGGATGACTGGAACGACGAGGGGACTGGAATGACTAGGATGACTGGGACGACTAGGGTGACTGGGGTGACTAAGATGACTGGGGTGACTAGGGTGACTGGAGTGACTAGGATGACTCGAGTGACTGGATGGCTGGAACGACGAGGGGGACTGGAATGACTAGGATGACTGGGATGACTAGGGTGACTGGGGTGACTAAGATGACTGGGGTGACTAAGGTGACTGGGGTGACTAGGATGACTGGGACGACTTGGGTGACTGGGGTGACTAGGGTGACTGGGGCGACTAGGATGACTAGGACGACTAGGGTGACTGGGATGACTAGGATGACTGGGACGACTAGGATGACTGGGACAGCTAGGGTGACTGGGATGACTAGAATGACTGGGGTGACTAGGGTGACTGGGGCAACTAGGGTGACTGGGGTGACTAGGGTGACTGGGATTACTAGGGTGACTAGGATGACTGGGATGGCTAGGGTTGACTGGGGTGACTAGGATGACTGGGGTGACTAGGGTGACTGGGATTACTAGGGTGACTAGGATGACTGGGATGACTAGGGTGACTGGGGTGACTAGGATGACTGGGGCGACTAGGGTGACTGGGGTGACTAGGATGACTCGGACGACTAGGGTGACTGGGCTGACTAGGGTGACTGGGGTGACAAGGATGACTGGGACGACTAGGGTGACTGGGGTGACTAGGGTGACTAGGATGACTGGGACAGCTAGGGTGACTGGGATGACTAGAGTGACTGGGATGACTGGGAGGAGTGGGCTGACTGTAATGGATAGGGTGACTAGGACTTTTAAAGTCACTTGCTGGGCTAATGGAAAAAAGTTCCCAAGTTTTCACTGACTGACTTGTTTGAATACTGGCCGAACGAGGATTTGTCAAACTTAATAACTGACTATCTGTTGATTTTTTTTCTGACTAAACAGAATCAGTACAGAATAATCTGACATTTAACCCAACTGTTTCAAAAGACAGACCGATATTTGAACTGACCTGCATGACAGCTAGAGGGTCTAATCAGTTCTCAGTGGCCTTATTTTGGATTTGTATTTTAATGGTATAGTTGGTAGATTGCATATCTGTGCTGACTCGTATATTCGTTTTCTGTGAACTTGATGAGTGCATTTCAAATCTCTCCTTGCTTCAACCAGAAATTTCCCAGCATGGAAATATGTCTGAGGAGTGACTGAATACACTTCACATTGATGATGTTTAGTGTAGTGCGTCTAGCTGGCTCCTAATTATTTCAACGATTACAATAGTTATACAACCAACCAACTCAACAGCCAAGCTAAGACAGCATTTGATGGGGGAGGTGAGGGGTGGGAGGAGGGGTGGGAGGAGAAGAGCGTTTTTTCTTAGGTAAAACTGCAGGCGTAGGCAAATTAATTTGGTGTTTTGTTTTAAAACTTGAATATCTGATATTCTTCACTGCAGTAACCTACCTTCCCATTCTTGAAGGTGATTTCTCAGTTTAAGTGAGTAGAATGTCTAAATTGTTAAATTCACTGCCATTTTCATTCCCACGTTCGGGGAAAATATAGGCTACAAAGTTTTCATTACAAGGAAAAAGGATTTGGCATGGGTGAACTGGATTATGCCTTTAATTTGTTTTAATTGATTGTGGATTTGGATTGCGTGCCTAATCTTCAAACATCTTTGTGGAAAACAGCAACAAGTGCTTTGAGTACGAATCTTGTGGCTCTCATTCTGACATTCGTTGAGTTAATTCTGCCAATATAATCAGTCCACTGCTTGCAAAGTGGAAGAAGAATTACACAACAACATCAACAACAGCAACAATGAAATTATTAAAATAGTCACCACTAAAAATTTCTGCCCCAGTGTTTTAAAGTACTTTTGACAAGCACTGACTAAAAGTGGGCGTGGAAAACTTAGTGTGCTTCTGAGGAAGTAAAGTTGGGAGATTTTGAAAACTTGCACTCATCTGTTTCAATTCCAGAGTGCTCAACATGTTATTTCTCTTTACTTCTTTGAGTAAATTATCAAGCAGAAGGGTGTTGAAAATAACATAATTATCGTGAAAGGGGAGGCTTTGTCTTGATCAACTGTCAAATTCTCAGAACTGATGGTAAAGAAAATCCGCAGCAGTTGGTAAAGAAAATAACATGTTAAAGCTTGGGACTGAAAGTTCACAGTAACCTAAAGGCCTTCAGATAAGCAGTTTGTTTTGCAGTAACGATGGAATCCTTAAATACATGTGCAAATTGAAATTCTTATGAACATCAACTCGTATCAAACTTGGGAGTCTTTTTTTCGGCCGTTATTTTGGCTCGTCACGCAAAGTCGTGAAGCCAAACAACGGCCTTGAAGAAGATCACACGCAAGTTTGACATCGGATTTATAGCATAGTGATTTTTTTTCGGTTAGGTTGTTTTTTCTATGTGCATGTATTTTGTCCGTTTAATGAAAAACAAACTGCTTACTGAAAAAGTCTGAAATTTGTTCCCTCATGTTTTTCCAACTTTTGGAGCACAAGCAATCACAAATGAAGACGGCAGCAACTGTGGTACCTAACAGAAGGCTTCATATGCACGCTCGCTTTTATTTTTTTGCGCATTTATTCGCTTTTGTATGCACAAAAAATACAAGAATGTGATAATCAGAAGTTCAAGGTTTTGAGAACACAAACATTTAGCCATGTAGGGGATGTCAAATTCAAAACGCGCGCGAACAAAGTTCAAATTAATAGGTAAATTTAAAATGCTGAGAAAATTAAAACAACAAAAGGCTTTCCCAGCGCGCTCGCTGTCATTTTGTTGCACATTTATTCGCTTTTGTACGCAAAACAACAAGACAAGTAATAATAAAAAATTCAAGGATATGAGACGGAACAGAAACATTTAGCCTTCAAATATCAAATTCAAAACGTGCGGGTACAAAGTTTAAATTAAAAGGTAAATCTCCTAAAATGCTGAGGAAATTCAGACAATAAATGATGTTCGCATAACTGTTAATTATTTTTTCAAGTGCCGATCTTGCTGCCGTCGATTTGTCGATTGCTTAAAGTTTTATAATATGCAAAGCAGAACTTGGCTTATTCTAAGGCTTGGACAAACAGTGAAACATTACGCGCAGTAACTTTGCACTGTGTTTCCATTTCCTTTAAGAGTTATAAAGCAAAATGACAACGCAATATTTTTTTTTGCTTTGAAGTACTTCGGACAAGGTCTTCGGGATGGAAATATAGTGTAATTTTAAGGCTGGTTTTTACTAACAGCGTACCACAGACTTAAGTTTAGCGAGGTCATCAACAACTGAAGTGTATTAAAATACAAAGCTGAAGGTGTGAGCACAAAGATTATTCTTGTTTTCTCGTCGTAAAGGATTAACACAACACGAGCTGGGCACAACAAAACAAACTTTGTTTTGGTTTATCTTGCTTGTGCTTATGTTGTGTTAATTCTTAGCGCGGAAGAAGAATCATAATATGTGCGTGGGTTTCCTAAAGTTGTGCTTATGCTTTTATTGTTGATGTCTTTACTAAACTGACGCTTGTGTTCATGTCGTTAGTAAAAACCAGCCTTTACTGCGCGTAATGTTTTACTGTGTCTGAGCCTTAAGGGGGTTTATCTGGTTCACTCAAGTAGTTGGATTACAAAGTAAACAGCACAGGTACTGAAGATAAGAGTATTTTATTGAACAAATAAAGCTTGTCTGTGTTGTCCATTTATTTACAATAAAAAAAATACCAAAAAAAAGTAATCTAGCCTCCCCCGTCCCTGCCGGGCTGCTTCCACTCTGCTCCGAGTCGGTGTTCATTCTTCTGTCCTCATTTGATATTCCAACTTTAAAATCCTGGTCTGTTTTATCTGACCCCTTCATTCAAGCTGGGGGCAGTTGGACACTTAGAAAATTCAGCCGTTTGTCCCCAAGTGGGGAGGTCAGCGTGAAGAAAAGTGAGAGTTCGCTCCTCATGCTCTGAGGGTCCCATTCAATTTTGTCACAATACCACACCAAATTAATTTGGAATTAAAATTAGCCAAAACAATTTGTAGTGAAAATTATAATTTTGGTTTGAAAGTGCGTGTCTACAAAGTCAATATATCGTGAAAAATATCCAGAGTCGTGGACAAGAAAAAAGAGGGCGCAAGACAGTGAAACTCAGTCTTCAGTGGGTCTCCGTCATCGATGCCCAGAAAACTGGACAAAGCATCGCGCTGGTTTGACCGACCTTCATCCCACAAACTTCACCAAAGAGCACAAGTCAATAATAATCTCTCCTCTGCGAAGCTACTGATATTGGATTTCTCTCGTCCTAGTTACTGTTTTTTATTTAGTGTTTAGACCTACATGAAAGGAAATTTGGAAGTGAAAATCACGCGTATTGTTTACGCGTCGCTTATTATTGCTGTTATTCTAAAGAGTCGAAATTATCTGAAAGTAATAAAGCGAAACATTATGAAGCAAAATTTACGCAGTACTGCTACAGTGCTGCGTAAATTGTGCTTTAAATATTTCGTTTTATATCTTAAAATTGGTTGACCTTAAAAATCTAATGTTGAATTCATTTAAATTGAATCAGTGCCGCGTAAAGGGCAACTAAAGGAATTAAAGCGATCTTGCAGATGATTTAAATTTTTGCCTGTTTTGCTTCCCGTAGGAATAATTCGATTAATTCTCTCATTGAAATAACGGTTTATTTCTACCTTAAAGAAATTAGTGCGAAAGAAATGTGAAGCTAGTAAAATTTAATGTTTCAGTTCCTAGGAAATTTTGCATTCGACGCAAGTCTTTAAACCTTTGAATCTTAATGTTTTTCTGAACAATAATTATTTAAATTGTCCTATTTTTAAGTTCCCACGAGATTTGAAGCTTTAGTCACGATGGTCACGCTAGCCGACTGTACCAGCATTGCGTGACGATCGTGACAATAGCTCGGCCAAATAGCGTGGAAATACGGTCGTGACTGGAATGGATACTTCAACTCAGGATTCCGATAAATGACTGGAACTAGCCAAATATATAATTTTTAACATCAAAAAAATGATCTTAAGTATATGGTTCCAGACCTATATCCGAAACGCTAATTTGAAGTATCAATTGAAGTCGCCACCGAGAAATTGCCTTACATCGTGAAAAGTTAAGACTTAGCAAAAATGTTTATTCTAGCTGTTTACATAAGGCTTTCTGAAATTTAGGTCAAGCTAACCTGATTTTTCACACAGGCCAAGGAAATCTATTCTATGCCCTTCTTAAAAATAAGGATATAGAGCAGATTACCAGAGCTGTCTGATTAATCAAGTATTTCCTTATTTCGAAAATGGTTTAGTATCTAAAGCGGATATTATTAGTCTAACATGAACAGCCATGTTTGTTCGCCTGTTGTTTTCAGTTGACCCAAAAACAACAGGTAAACAAAAACAGATGTTGATGTAACCTAAATTTAGTTTCGTTGTTTTCCTTATTTCGAAAATGGTTTAGTATCTAAAGCGGATATTATTAGTCTAACATGAACAGCCATGTTTGTTCGCCTGTTGTTTTCAGTTGACCAAAAAACAACAGGTAAACAAAAACAGATGTTGATGTAACCTAAATTTAGTTTTCTGAAATTTGCTATGATCTGACGTAGGAGAAAGATGAAAATGAAATAAATTTGGACCTATTTATGACCGTTGTTTTGTTTTTATGGTTTTACTTAAATTTTCAGCTAATCAAGTAGGAAAAAGATTGAAATGAAATAAATTTGGACCTATTTATGAGCGTTGTTTCGTTTTTACGGTTTAAGTTAAATTTTCAGGTAGTCAAAAAATATCAGGACAAAATTTGGCAATTATGGAAATGATTTATATGCTATTTTTGGTTTTGTGCAATTCTTTGGAGGACTATTTATTGTTAGGAAATCAAAAGCTTTAGGTTTAGAAGAGAAATCCTCGACCAGTAGCCCCCATCAGAGAGATTCTTAGTAACTATCAGCTCAATTTGATGTCATTTGTGAAAATCCACCCAAGCCAGACCAATGCGATTCAGTGCTCAGTTCTCTGCCCTCGAATCATCCGTCGACACACCTACTACGTGAGCCGGGGAGCACGTTCTTGCACCCCCGTTTTTCGTCCTCAACAGTGAAACATTCCCAGACATATTGTTTGCAGACAAGCAACTTTCTTGATCGAAATGGTTATCTATCTATTTTCTTGGAAAAAGGTGTGGTATTATAACAAACAGAATGAAACTCTAAGAACACGAGAAGCAAACTCTCACCTTCCTTCACGCTGTCCTCCCCACTTGGGAACAAACGGCCAAATCTTCCAAGTGTCCAACTGCCCCCAGCGTGAACTACAGGATCAGATAAAGTTTCCCAGGATTTCTTAGTTGGAATATCTCAGAGGACATCAGAATTCCCACCTTCTCAGAGGCAGAGCTTCCACAGCCCAACAGGGACGAGGTTGGCTAGATTTAAACATGACCTTTCCCAAGTGATGGGCTCCTAATCTTGTGCGTGTGCCACCTGAGGTCTGAAATTAAATAAGAACTTAAAAAAAAATAATGAAATGCTAATGGCCTTAGAAACCAACCAACAATTCTTGATGACACCACTGGTTTCCCCATGAAATGACTCCAAAATGAAGAATAAGTGAATAAATTCTATACTAACGATGTGTCACTACCCAGATCTGGTAGTGCTTCTGATACGTCGTGCCACAAAGATAATATGTCTCAACCAATCAGAAGCCATACCCAGATATGGCTAGTGACATGTCATGAGTCACCATTTTGCGGGAAAACCAGTGATAGCATCTCGAAAAGTCAGCTGTTTTCAAAGGCTTAGCTAAACTAAGCCTAACAAAAAAAGTTAATAATATTAAGATAACTAATGCAAGCTCATTAGCATATTTAAAACAAAACAGTTACTAGATATTTCTTGGTGCTACAAGACATAGTGCCCTCATAATGTATACATGTATTTAACTAATGCTCTGATTATGTGCAGAAAAAATGGAAATGAAAAAGAATGCCAAGGAGTCAATTCCCAAAAGTGACATGCCAGACCTTTCGAGAACCTATGGAAATTTAAAAAAAAAAATTCCAGAGAGCAAATGCAGCACAAGAAAAAGTTAATATAATTAAATAGAATATAAATGCAATCAACAGTCTGCAGTCTGTGAAAGCTGTGCAAAAGAATAAGTTCTCAAAAGTTCATAAAAATTGTTTTAGTTTTGAAAAGATCAGCAACTTCGAAAACATTCTAACTTACTACTTCAAGTTGCCTAGAAAAAAATTAAGCAGAAGCAGACTGGAGATTGCCTTAGACGTAATGTTCATGTAAGCTTATGAATAATCTACTTTGCTTTATAATACTTAAGATCCTAATTTTCCTAAGATTTTTCCCAGGCTCACTGTTTCTTAAGAATTTCCAGTTGCTTTGAGTTCTTTTTTTGTTAATTAATCTCAAGATGGCAAAATCCTTAGTTCACCGACCTTACGTTGAAGTGCCAACAGAGACCAAAATCAATCATCAACTTATTAACAATAACAAAAAAATGAAACTCTACCTACTTGATACTTTCATACATTCTCCTTACTAGTACCATAAGAGAGGTAAAAAGGAACAGTAAGGAGAATTTGTCAAGTGAAATTGGGACTTCAAGGATTAAGGTCACTGTGGTTAATTGCTTTGCGATTCCTATCCATACTGTGCTATGTAAATGAAGATCCAATTCCAGCTGTAGCTTCCTGGCCACTGATGGCCAGAGAGATGCCTTGCCTGACAAAGCTTATCTTTTCCCTTAATGGAAGATCATCATAAGTTTTATGATCAAGGTGTCTACATTCTACCAATATAATTATATTATAGCTCATAGGTTATCTGTATTGCCATGATGTTGTCATGAAAATTTAAAGATGTATACCTGTACAGTACTACTATTCTTGCAGCCTGTACAGTCCCTGACTGAGGTAATATATTACTTAGGAGGTTTAGAGTTAATAATGTGCTAATGAGCTTGCTGAAGACTGTTTAATTCTAGCATAAAATTAACACTAATACTGTATAAGTGGAATCCTGGTCCTTTGAACCTCTTGATTATTCAAATTAAAACTTGTTTTTCGTCCCCTGAAGTCACTCTATTTTTTATATTTCGCCTTGGGTTTTCTCAAACAGAAAATGGCAAGAAAGCCCAAAGCCCAAAACAAAGCTTAACATCTCTCTAATTCTTTGAACTCCTAGTTTTGTAAAACCAATTTCCATTTTCACAGGAGGTTCAAAAAATCATCGTTCCACCGTGTTACGATAACATAGGAAGCACAACAACTCCTGTAATGAAGACGAGTTACAATAGAAAGTGGATCTGTGAAAAGAATTGAGTGTGTGGCGAACTTTAACAAAAGGAATAAAATTAAAGCAAAGTTAAAAAATTCTGCCTGTGTGATTAATGTTTGCTGTGATAAGGTTGTAATGCTTCCCATGCTTCTAAAGATACAGGCAACACTGTGCTTCCCGCTGTAAAAAAAAATGAAAGTCAGTGAATAGCTAATGCATTTTGACTGGTATTCCCAGACAATAACCCGGAAAACAAAGCCACTCCCACCTACACAGGCAGCACAATGTCATCAACTGTATATGTGGCAAAAAAAGCTCTATAAGCCCCAGCCTACCCCCCCAAACTATCACTGATCACAGCCTCCATTTCCAGACCAGATTTTTAACCTGATCCCCCTTAGTATTTATTTCATCCTCCACAACTTACCTTGAAAGCCATTCCATTTGCAGGAAATGTCAGGAACTGATTTCCATCAAACCAATGCAAAACGATTTTGCCAGTTTGTACAAGATTATTGATCAAAACGACCACCTTTTCCCCTAATTTCTCCTTCCCTATTGAGATAAAAAAAAACCTTTCTCCCCCCCCCCAATCGTTTACCCCCCTCCCGACCTCTAACTCCTCCAACCCTCCTTAAAAGGCAGGTAGGGGCTTAATTGAGCTTTTCCGGTTTTAGGTATGTAATAATCTATAAAATATGTAACCTTACCCACCTAACAACTATAACTTTATATTAAATACTATAATAATATCATTATCACTATTATTTTAGCAAGATTTCCTTTGAGCAGTGAAGCACTAGGCCCGAGGGTGGTACTTTATGAATTTTTGGGTGGGGATGTGTCACTGGGACCCTGAACCCTTAGCCCATACCAAAACTAGTTCAGCTCAATTTTGCTATTCTTTACCACACCAAACTGGTCTTAAATTATTTTTTGAAACAATTTCTCTGTATCTAGTTAGCAGATGAAATACTGTCTTTCATCTTTGATAAAATTGCCAAATCCTGAGGAAATGTCATTTCTAATTACTAATTAATATAATCATTCTTGGCTACAGAGTTTCATTCACCATTGTCTTGCAAGAATGAACCCTTTTCCCTTTTCTTCCCAGAGGTGAATAACCTTTGTAAAATTGAATAATGTATGTACTACTCAAAGGAATCTTGTGTTTGAACCTAATTTGTAAGTGGTACAAATAAGCCTCTAGATGTTTTTCAAAATATGACTTTTTTTGGAACAAAATAATCCAATTGGAAAACTTTGCCTAATTGATAAGTCTCTGTCCAGTTGTTAAATTGAACTGGATCGTGACTCATTTACTTCAAAAACTAAAGAAACTTTTGATAAAATTTTCTCATTGACACTTTTTTTTTGTACAAAAATGGTGGCACACACACTGTATAATATATCATTATTCTTGTAATACAGATACCTTAAGTATTCCCTCCAATAGTGAATTACAGAATTCCTAATTAAAATTTGATCTCACTACATATTCAGCAATCTACTCCATGGCTGAAATGTGCTAAAGATCCTAAAGTGACTTAATTTTGATTGAATAAATGAAGTAGGTTTTCTTTGAACTTGGAAAGCTGTAAGCTATGGGTAGAACTCAAAGAAAAAAATATTGCAAGTGAATCAATTCACTCCTGTTGGGAATACCATGGACCTGCTTTGAACAATGCATGAAGCCCTATTTGTTGAAATAGTCAATATTCTTTGGTTTTTGGTTTTTGTTTTTGGTGATTTTTTTCACTGCCAAACTAAACGAATTTGCCTATTGCTGTTGAATGGGGGTTGTGGAACAACAGCTGGGTGAAAAACCTCCCCGTACGTCCACTTGCTCCTAGGAGGAAAACCCCGGGCCAGCTGTACCCCGCATTCAATGACCTCCCGGGCAGGGTCAGAAATATTCTAAAACCCAGTACCTGTGTTGAGGCAGAGTAGTGTTTGTAACAGTAAGTAATAAATTATATGATTATATAAATACTAAACTAGGTATTAATAATGAGTTGACTTTGATGATACCAGCCTCTTCACTGTTGGCTTTTGAACTCCTGCTATTGATGAATTGCAGACCAGTTTGCCAAATCCGCTCTTCTTTTCAGCCTGAGAAAAAAAATAAGAATTCATTTTTACTCAATTGTTAACTTCTTTACGACTCCTTGCTGACTTTTGGCATGTAGGTATTTTTTGAGTTCAACGTCTAAGATTGAGTCACAAATGTAAATGACTTCATAGGAGGGGTGAAGCTACCTGACCACATGGTGCACATGTGAATCCCTAAAAAAGCCTGCAAGACTGACTGCAATGATTAAGATGACTAATGAGGTAACTAGGGTGACTTGAATGACTGGGATAACTGGAATGACTAAGATGACTGGAGTAACTGGCATGACTAAGATGACTAAGGTGACTGGGGTGACCAGGATGACTGGGATGATTAGGATGGCAAGGGTGAATATGATAATTGTGAAGACTAGGATATAGGATGGCTGGGGTGACTGGGATGACTGGAAATGATATGGATGACTGGAATGACTAGGAGGACTGGGTTGACTGGGATGACTGAGGTGACACAGATGACTGGGATGACTTGGATGATTGGGATGACTTAGGTGACTGGGATTACTGGGATAACTGTGATGACAGGGATAACTAGAAAAACTGATGACTAGGATGACTTGGATGACTGAGATAACTGAGAGATAACCAGGATGACTGGGATGATTTATGCTGCTGGGATGACTAGAATAACTAGGATGATTGAGATGACTGGAGTGACTGAGATGAAAAGGATATGTAGAATTACTGTGATGACTAGGGTGTCTGGTATGACTGGGATGAATAGGATGAGTAGGATGACTGGGATGACTGGGATAACTCGGGTGACTGAGATGACTAGAGTGACTGGAATGAGTGGGATACTAGGATGACTGGGATGACTACGGTTACTAGGATAACTAAGATAACAAGGATGACTGGGATGACTATAAATTATTAGAATAACTAGGACGAGAGGATGACAGGGATAACTAGACTGCCTGGAATGACTAGGTTGCAGGGGGGGTGTACATTTTTTTGAACAAAACATTTAAGGATATTTTTTCAAGGACACATTTCCCATTTTTCAAAGATTCCAATCAGAGACTTGAGTCTATGACTTTTAATGTACTATTAGAAAAATGCTTTGTTGTATAATTTCCCTTTTTATAAAAGTAGCCAAAACACTAAACGAAGAGGCAGCAAAATTGAGGATATCAGAAAATTAGCCAAAACAACTACCAACAATTTTCTGCATGTGCAATGAAAAGTTGATTACAACTCAAAATTCATGCACGTGCAAGAGTTTTGCAAGTGCACTGATATTTTGTAAGTTTCTTTACTATTCATTGCTAGGCCACTGCCGCCACAAACATTTAACATTGAACATTAATTTGCAATTGTAGCTTTTGTTTTCTGACACTAAAACAATGGCTACACTTCTAAATTACACTTGTAAAAGATTTATTAAATTGACTCCAGGAACACATGGAGGCAGATTTGTCAGTGGACAATAGTCATGCTGTAACCATTAAATTTCCAATATTTCACATGATGATATAGGATGACTTATACACGCAAAAATGTCAGAAGCACATTTTGGAAACAAGAGCCCCATTATGTCTCTTGTTAAAAAGTAAAACATTGGGTTTACTGTGAACAGAACATTGGTTGCCATGACAACTAACCCTGGATCTTCAAAGAACCTGTCGAAACTTTCTGCAACTTGCAGAAGATATGTATACATTTTTTAACTAATTAATTTTAATTTGCAGAATATTGGTAGCACTACTTTTTGCACCAGTTTTGAAAGTCATGTTGACTAGAGTGATGTTTATGTTGCTTATGCATGCACTCTTGAATGCATTCTCATGTACTCTTCGTAGGAGGTTTGAGCCTTTAGCCCCATGCTTGACATGCTGGCAGACAACAGAGTATATTAACTGATTTTACTGACCTTACCAATTCGACTGTTTTTATTCAGTTTATCCTGAGAAACCTTACAAACGATAAAGGTTAGTTTTATTCTCCTCAGCCCATTCTTATTGGATTTTTCTGCTCCACTTTTTGTCTTATTTCTTCTCTGATGTTTTCTGCGATTTTTCGAACCAATTTTTTGTCAATTTTTTGTTCAATATTTTTGGCCAATTTTTTGTCCCATTTTCTTTTTCTCCCATTTCTTGTCCAAATTTCTTTCCAATTTTTTGGCCAATCTTTCCTCCGATTTTTTGTCCAATTTCACGTCCAACTTTTTGTTCATTGTTTGTATGATCGTTTGTTCAATTTCTCATCTGATTTTTTCGTACGATTTCTTGTTCATTTTTTTTCCCAATTTCTTGTAAGATTTTTAACCCACTTTTTTTTGGGGTCCGATTTTTTGTTCGATTTTTTGGTCTGATTTTTTGTTCGCTTTTTTGTCCAATTCTTGTCCACTATTTTTTTGTCCGATTTCATGTCTGATTTTTTTTCTCTGATTTTTTGCCTGATTTATTGTCTAATTTCTTGTCCCATTATTTGCCTGATTTTTCTTGTCCAATTTTTTGTCTGATTTCTGGTAAGATTTATTCCCTGACCTATTTTCCCATTTTTGTCCAATTTTTTTGACAGATTTCTTGTCCGATATTTTTGACTGATTTTTTGTCCGATATTTTTAGTCCGATTTCTTGTCCAACTGTCAGATGTCTGATGTCTTATCTCAAATATCTGATGTCTGATGTCTTATCTCCAATATCTGATGTCTGATGTCTTATCTCCCATATCTAATGTTTAATATCCGATGTCTGATGTTCCATGTCCGATGTCCCATGTCCAATGTCTGATGCCTAATATCTGATGTCTGATGTCCAATGTTTGATTTTCTATCTCTGATGTCCCATGTCCCATTTTATTGTCTGACTTCGTCCAACTACTTGTCCGCTCGTTTGTCTTATTGTTTGTACATTTTTCGTCTGAATTTTATGGTCCAATTTTTTGCCAAATTTTTTGTTCCATTTCTTGTCTGATTTTTTTTGTACGATTTTTCTTGTCTGATTTCTTGTAAGATGTTTTGTTCCATTTTTTTGTCCGCATTCTTGTCCGATTACTTACTCAAATTTTTGTCCTATTTTTTGACCAATTTTTCGTCCGATTTTTTGTCTGATTTCATGTCCAATTACTTGTGCGATTTTTTGTCCGATTGTTTGTCCCATTGTTTGTTGTCCGATTTTTTTGTCTTATTTCTTGAAACATTTTTCACCAAATTTATTTGTCCAATATTTTGTCCGATTTCTTGTCCGATTTTTGCCAGATTTCTTTGTTCCTTTTTTGTCCGATATTTTTGCCTGATTTCTTGTCAAATTTTTGTCCAATTTTTTTTGTCAACTTGTTGTCCGATTTTTTTTGTCCGATTTTTTTGACCCATTTCTTGTATGACTGTTGGATGTCTGATGTCTTATGTCCAATTTCTGATGTCTTTAGTCCGATGTCTAATGTTCCATGTTCTATATCCCATGTCCAATGTCCATGTCTGATGTCCAATTTTCGATGTCTGATGTCCAATGACTGATGTCTTATGTCCAATATCTGATTCCGATGTTTGATGTCCTATGCCTGATTTTTGATGTCAGATATCCGGTGTCCGATTTTCGATGTCTGATATCAGATGTCCAGTGTCCAATGTCCGACGACTGATGTCCGATTTTCAATGTCCAATGTCTATTAAATGTCCAATGTCTAATGTCCAATGTCCCATGTCTGATGTCCCATTTTCGATGTCTGATGTCCATTTTCCTATGACCCATGTACCACGTACGATTTTTCTTCCGATTTTTTGTTCAATTTCTTGTCCAATTTTTCGTCTGATTTTTCCTGTTCAATTTTTGTCCAATTTTGTTTGATTTTTAGTCCTATTTTCTTGTCCAATTTATTGTCTGATTTGTTTCCTGACGTCTTGTCCCATTTTTTGTCCGATTTCTTGTGTGATAGTTTGTCTCATATCTTGTCCGATTTTTCTTGTTCAATTTCTTGTCAAATTTTTTGTCTGATTTTTTGTCAGATTTTTTGTCCCACTGTCAGATATGTCTGATGTCTGATGCTCCACATCCCATGCCCCATGTCCAACGTCTGACGTCCGATTTTCGATGTTTGATATCTGATGTCTCATGTCTTACCTCTGATGTCTGCTGTCCTACAGTTACTGGGATAACTGAGCTGGGATGATTATGACTAGAATAACTAGGACGAGAGGATGACTGGGATGACAGGGAAAACTGGGATAACAAGGATAGCTAGAATAAACAGGATGACAGGGTTGCAGGGTTTGTACCCTGTTTTGATAAAAAAATTCCAGCATTTTTCAAGAATACCAATGAGAGACTTAAGTCTGTCTTTTTTAGTTCTTTCACAACATGACTGCAATAATTTTTACCCTGAAGGTCAGTTTGCTCCTTTAAGCACTTGACGATCTGGGTTGGATAAAGTTAGCACTGAAATTCAAGAACTTTCCAGCACTGACTGCAATTTTCAAGGACTTTCAAGGTGCATGTGAACCCTGAGGTGTATTCATGTAAGAAATTTGTGCAGGAAAAAGGCAATTAGAGAATCTGTGTCCTTTCAATTCTTGTAATTAACTGGAGTGACTGGGTTGGCTTGGATAACTGGGATGACTGGGAAGACTAGGATCACTGGGATGGCTAGGAGGACTAGGTTTACTGGGATAACTGGGGTGACAGGGATGACAAGAGTGACTTGGATGATTAGGATAACTTACTAGGTGACTGGGATGACTGTGATAACAGGGATAACTAGAAAAACTGGGATAACTAGGATGATGAGATAACTGAGATGACAAGGGTGCCTGGTATGACTGGGATGAAAAGGATGACTAGAATGGCTAGAATGACTGAAGTGATTTGGATGCCTGGAATGAAGGGAATGACTAGGAGGACAAGGATGAAGGGAATGAATAAGATGACTGGGATGAGTGGATTGAGTGGGATAATAAGATGACTTGGATGACTACGGTTACTGGGATAACTGAGATAACCAGGATGACTGGGATAATTTGCATGATTAGGATGAAAAGGATGAATAATAATGAGATGACTTGGATGGCTGAGATGACTGGGATAACTAGGGTGACTGGGATGCTTTGAATGACTTGCATGATTAGGATGAATATTAATAAGATGACTGACTACAACAACTAGGACAATAATTGGCAAGACTACGATGAATAGGATGACTTGGTTTACTGAGATAACAAGTGACAGGGATGATTGTGATGAAACAGAAAAGTAGAATTACTGGGATGATTAGGATGAATGAGGTAATGAGATAACTGAGATGACTAGGGTGATTGGGATAACTGATAACAGGGATATTTTGAATAAAAGGGATGACTGGGATGAATGGGGTGACTGTGATAAATGGAATGACTGAGATGGCTGGGATAACTATGATGACTACAGAGACTGGGATGACTAGGATGAATGGGTTGACTGGGATGACTAAGGAGACAGACACAACAGTGGTGACCTCATTGACTGGGACAACTAGGGTGGGTGGGATAATTAGACTGACTGCAATGACTGGGATGACTGTGTTGACTGGCATAGCTAGGATGGCAGGGATGACAGGTGAGAATAGACTGACTAAGATGACTGGGACAACTGGGGAGACAGGAGTGACTAGGATGACTTGGATGACTAAAGTGACTGCAACGACAGCAACTACTGGGTTGACTAGGACGCTTGGGTTGGCTTGGATAACTAGGACGAATAGGATGACTGGAATAAGTTGGACTGGTAGGATGAGTGGGATGATTTCATGAAGGAGCCGGAAAAAGGTTTGATACTTTAAAGGGGGAAACAGTGGGATTTGGAATTGTGTGTACCTCTGGAAAAATCCTAAACAAAATGTAGTAGTCTCATAATGGTTAAGAAAGTTACAAAAACTGATACCTGAAATGCCAGGAATCACCAATGGAGGACCATGATCCCTCTGCTTCTTGAGATGTCATCCCTTTAATTGAAGAAATATTTTTGATATCCAACTTGTGATGGGCAAAGAATCTCCTGGAACATCACCAAGTGGGAGGGGTCCTGTTAAATAGCCAGACATGCAAGAAATAATACAGGTAAATTTGACTGTCAGGTAGAAAGGAAGAATATTATTAGTCTCCCTACAGTACCTATTATTATGGATGTCTATTTTTCTGCAAAAACGTTTCCTAACAGAATAAATAAATGAAAATTAAAATTCACTAAAAATTTTTAACAACATGAATTGCCGGCAGTATTAACATTTAATACTTGCATAATTTTTAAATTTCGTGATCTGACAACAGCTTTACATTGGCTTCTGATGACTATAATGTATCTCAAGAAACATTAATTTTTTAAGTTAATAAGATAGTAGTAATAATAATAATAATAACAATAAATACTTAATTATACACTCCTGCTTGGCCATGCTGCCTCCAATTACTAATAAAAAAAATGGCTGTACAACAACAGCTGGGTGATTATAACCACTGCAAATGTCCACTTCCTTATCAGAGAAACACCCTGAGCCAGCTTAACCCCACACTCAGGAAACTTTCCAAAAGTCAGAACTGCCTGGCTGGACCTTGGCCAGACTGGTCACTTTGACAATGAATCAGAACTTACAAAGAGTTTTTGCTGAAAAATCATCTCCTTCTTGCCTTACAGACACCCTGCTATAACGCACACCCCGATAATATGAATAGCAGCAAAATCACAGGCAAAAATGAATTACAGATGTTTTGCCTGAAATAAACTTTCGCTTTTACAGACTCTCGGTAATAAAGAAACTAACTTGAGGTCCCTGCAGTGTCCGCTAGAAGGAGAATTGACTGTTTGACTTATCTCACGAAATAGTTTGATTAAAAGTGAAATTCTCATCGCAATGGGAATGGTCTGGCCAGTCAGTTCTGACAAATGAAAAGCACCCTTAGTGATCTCCCAGGCTGGTCATAGACAGAGTGATGTAAAACCAAGTCTCTGTAATGAAGAAAGGTAGCTACAAATAATAAAATTATTCCTGCGTACCTAACCAGATGTAATCCCTAAACTGTGATGCTGTTGTCCTCTAAATCCAGACTCTCTTCCAAAGAATGCAGTCCATTTAAATATTAATCTCTGACCAGCTTGCCTCATTTGTTGTCTTTTTTCTGCCTGAAAAAAAAAAATAAACAAACCATTTTTATAACTTGTGACTTGCCACTTCTTGCTATAAATCTCAACACTCCTTGCAATCCATAAACACATTATGAACATGAAGAAAGTATATTAACATTTCCTAAATGGAGAAAATCAACCATTTGAACTTAAGAAGTGGAAACAAAAAATGAGCTTGACAAATGGTGATTTGAAATAATGTCAGGACTGATAACGTTCCATTTAATGGCACAAAAGCTTAAAAGCTAATGGCTGTCACTCATTTCTTAAACTCACTTTTAGATGTTTGGATATCACATATAATATCTGCTTTATGTCTAATGACCAAATCTAAACAATGCTTGTTCTTAAACCATTAACTCTATGGTGGAGAATTAACTCTTGTCTCAAGTATGATAGCAAACATTAACACCCTTCAGCAATAAAACACAGGGGCAGAGCTAGGACGTTTGAAGAAAGAGCTATACACAATTTTCCAAATCCCCCTCCCCAGATCGTTAAAACCCAAATCTTTTTCAGGTTACTTGATTAAAGGAGAGGTTACATTGTAAACTTAAACATAAAAACTGTTTATGAAATGACATAACAGGAAGTTGTAAAAATCATAAATTGGTTGTTATTTATTACATTAACAAGCTACTATCTTGTTTAAAAAATAGTTTTACACTAACAACAGCACCCTACATTTGCATAATTGTGCCCTACTTCAGCTACTACATCTCATTCATCACAGTCATCCCAGTCATTCTAACCAACCAAATCACGCAAGTCATCCCTGGTCATCCAAATCAATAATTCCCACAAACGCCTGCTCAGCCAAAAACAACATTCCTTTCCCATCGTTTGATTTGCGTGGTAAGTGACCAATAATCGGTTGTGCAATAAAGTGTCGACAGGCTAAACGCGACTAAAACCTGACCCTAGAATTACCGTTTTCCTTCTTTTCTTTCCTTCGCTAAGGTTATGAAGTGCATGGAGTTTTCTAAAATTTGACAAAATCTTATTTTGCCACCCTGAATATAACATTTATTAGAGGTCAGAAAGTTCTTCCAGTGTTTCATGCAGATCCAGTAATTATCAGATTACCTTGCGGTCAAGGTCAACTTTCTAGAATTTGGAAAGTACAATGTGATTGGGTAAGAATGGGAAAGGAATGTTGGCTTCAGTTGAGCAGGCGTTTGTGGGGATGGATGAAAAACGAGCTCTCCTAAAAACGCCTGTGTGGGAGGCTAGTAAAACGGCTGTTCTGAAAAAAATATGAATTGTAAACTAATGCTTCACTCCTAATGATTCTACTTCAAAAATACAAGGTCGTTACATGCAGCTACATGCGCTTGCAACAATTTATAAAATTTTCTATACATTTCCCAGGAAAAATTGCAGACAAATAATGGAAAATCTAAAGCAAGCGTCTGGAGAAATTTAAGTAGAGTAACGGCCCCCACAATTTTATAGTAAAATCCTTTGCTGTGTAGCTTTATTTTACAGATTAGAATATTTTTTTCAGAACAGCCGTTTTACGGAAATTATTTGACATTAGATTCCCATAAAAACACCGTAATTTCTCATGCGTTGGCCTACTCATCAAGATGGCGTCGAAAACCGCAATAAGGCCTATTATTCACGTATATATAGGTCAGTAACCCCTACCCCCTAAATACAGCTTTTTTGCATCACAGAATGCCCCTATATTGACCTTCTTGTCTGGGTTCTCCATTTCCTCATATCCCCAAGGCTTTAAAAGGGAATTGTGGCATCTATAGGAATTTTACTCTCACTAACATCAATACTATTTTTTTTGCTCGGTGCTTCACAGTTTCACATCTTCTATTGGTTTAAAACTATAAATTGAATTCTCTTCTAACTCCTCCTTTTTATAAAATTCAAAGTTTCATTTTCAATTGGCTTGAGTAGCGGCATAACCTTCCTTGCCCATGCAGTATGCTTTCCTTCTCCACACTGACATTGGGAAGAATAGACTGTATAATAATAATAAGAGTCTTTATTCATAGTTGGGTAGTCACAATATACGTGTGGCTTAACATACATGACAATGCAATCTATTTAATATCATCATTATGACCAGCCAAAGAAATGTTTGTGTGTGAGGCAAGGAGCTGGGACTACTGTTTTATGCTAGTCACCTATCCGTTTCTCAGCTCAGTCTTACCTTTCTAAAGCTGTATAAATATATACACAGTCAGTTGTTTTTGTTTTATGTGTGTCCATGTTTTATAGTCAGCCTGTAGTCTCTAGTCCCCATTTTATACCTACTCCATATTTTATACCCAGTCCACAGTCCATGGTCTGCAGTCCACAGTCTGCAGTCCGCATTTTATACTGACCGCATTCTTATTATCCTAGTCATGCTTGTTATCTTAGTCATCCAAGTTGTCACTATCTTCTTAGAGAGAACTATCGACCCATATCAGTGCTGTCAATCCTATCTAAAATACTCGAAAATATGTAGCAAAGTTGCTATTAAAATATCTTCAAGAGGAACAATTTGGTATATAAATAATTACAATCAGCCTTCCATTCTGGTAATTCCACTAAAATGGCACTTATCACAATCATGGAAAAAATTTTGTTTAAAATGGATAATGATGAACTCAAGGGACTAGTATTAATTTGTTGATTTCCATAAAGTTTTCGACATAATCTATCACAATCTATCACTGAAGAAATTATCAGTGTACAGTGCCAGCCCAGACTGCATGGCTTGGTTTCAATTGTATCTAGATGGGTGACGACAATTTGTGAAAATAGGGTATATAACATCCAAAACCAAAATCTGTTGTCTGGCTTCGCGGCCTAAAAAGAACGCTCCTCTCGCTAAGAAACTCTTGAGGTCGACTCTGTAAGTAGCAATAAGTAGCATGTCTATCAAAAAGCTTTAGGAAAATGTTGTTAAATCGGGCAGCGGGCACGCGTTGATGTTCAAAGGTCGTTTCACGTGAATTCACATGTAACATAATCCTTGACTATGAACGTGACAAGCTGCACAGTTTTCGATAGTAACAGCTTTTCATAGTAACATTGAAATTTTTTCTTCAAATTAGGATTGTTCATTAGTTAGTTTTTCAAAACAAGTTGTTACTTTTGCTCTGACAGGCGTGAAGTACGGTCGGGACGACGCAAAAACAATAGTTTTGTATTTTGAAAAATCGCTGAATAAACAAGGGAGTCGGTCTTCTATGTTCTTTAAATATTTTTACCTTTTTTGACTGCTGTGTCTGCGAGGATAAAACATAACTAAGATTGTTATTCCAGTAAAATACGATGCATAAAAAAGAAAAGAGACGACTATTATAATTGTGATTGTTCTAGAATCGGGTGTAAAGGGGGTATAAATCTATAAAATCCCGCATTGTCTTTCGTGTCGTGACAAGGCATTACGTATCACGTACTAAAAATAAATACGCAAAAGCTAACCGAATCTACATTTGTCCTGAACATTTCACCGATAATATAGAAAGAAAATACTTCTGTTTTGTGCTTAAAAGACGACTTTACAACAAGATGATCTATTCAAAAGAGATAACAGTTTTGGGGCGGCCCCCGGTGGGGGGGGGGGCACTTCCTTATAAAGAGGCTAATAGGGATGTGCCGCTGGATGGGGTCGCATTTTCACGACTAGATTGAACATTAATGGGGTTGCATTTTCAAAAGAGTTACTAGAATGGGGTCGCACATTTTCGGATTTTTGGGGTAAGAGAGCTGTTCATATTTACGGTTAGCAAACCTATCAGGATATTTGTACAGCGGGTGAAAAGTAAAGTGTTCTTCATTCAATTTATTAAAAAAATAGGTCAATTCATTTCTTGATGACCTATTTAAAGGATTGATAAGGTAGATACATAAATAGAAAGTGACTAACTTGGGATCGCAAAAATTACATATTTCCCCAAGAGTGACTAATATGGGGTCTACAATATTGGCCACAGAAAAGACTATAATGGGGTAGGGGTTCTGAGAGGCCAGCGGCACATACCCAGCAAAAATTAACAGTTTTCCTGGAAAGCTCCACGCGATCTCAGTCAATCTTAACAAGCAAATTTTCTTTTCAACCTAAACAGGAGCTCCTGACCTAAATCAAAATGATTAGTAAAAAGAATAGTGCCCTTATTTTTTACCCCAAATTTATTTTTCTATTTAAAAAACATGAAATGTTCGACGGCGTTGTCCATGTTTCTCATATGGCGCGAAAACTTACTTTCATATGACAACATGCGGGTTTTTTTTTTTCGCACGCTCAGGAGGTCAAAGGGATGTGATTTTTCATGAAAAAAATGTTCACAAAATTCTGCTTGACTTGTTAAGAAAATAATTTGTTTAATGTTTAATAATTAACTAACAGCTCATTGATTTATTAATTTGGGCGACCAACTTAGAGGCCCGGGTACCCCAGCTAAAAATGCTTGGGGAGCCTAAAGGGCTCTCTGAAATTTTCCCTAGAGCACTTCCCTGCAGCCCTGTAGTTATTGGAAGTATGATACATTACACGCTATTGTTAAATGTGGAAGTGCATTTTTTGAGGACATTAGTAAAGGAATGCAAATTTTAGTGAACTACCCCATACTCCTAACATATATGGTGGTAATATTGATGTAAGTTTTGGTTTGAGTAGCAAAGGAACCCTTGTGTGTAACTCATCTTCTAGTGTATTAGTCCTTAACAGAACATCTCCGTCTCTCCTGCACACATCTGTTGCATACACTACTCAACTTCCATTTCCATCCAACATACCCGTAATTCTTTCTGAAACCCACACATCCCGCGTAAGCGCCTTCGGGCGTCTTCTTGTTTTGTTAGAAAATTCCAGTTTGAAATGCTTTGTCCTCTACTTATGTTTAGTTTATGCTGACTCTGTTACTGCATTTCACTCAAGTATTTGTAGCAAGTTTACCTCACTGATGATCTTTTCATTATATGTTGAGCATATGTGTAGTTGGTTCACTAACGAGTTACAACTGTACATAATTATGTAATTGACTTGCTATTTTTTGTCAAGTGTGAGATTTTGTGAGCGTGAGTGTTAAATTTTCTGTATTTTCACTTTTGCTTTCAATAATTATGGGCATCCGTGTACATAACTGACCGCACATTGCTGATTAGCTTGATATAGGCAATTATGATAATTCAAGATTAAAGATTGCAGTGAACAGAGTTTGACACACTATATACAACACATGGCCTATGAAATCATAACTTCAAGATTGCATGTTCTCTGCAAAGGTCTGACAGCCGAAAATTATAATATTATTTATTTATTCCGGCAACACATCATCTAATTTGAGAACACCGTTCGTAAAATATTTAGGACAATACCTTCCTTTAATTGTTTACAAGTTGCAATTTCTGTCACACAAAGATACATTTGTGAGATGGGACCTGTACACTGTAAATTAGCCAGTCAACAGCACATCAATTTCCTGGTTCTTTCAGACAACATCATTTTGTTTTAATTATTTTAACCAGAAAATCTTTTAAATCAGTAAAATGAGGGCTTAAACCTAATCAGTAAAATGAGAGCTACTCAATTTGAGTAAAATGAAAAAGTCACATATTTGAAAAAAACCTATTCAGGTATACAAATCAATAATCAAACCACTTTAAAAATTTCGAACTAAAAAACAAATTGAACTAGAACATATACACACTGCATAACTGACTGACTACCTATTTGATTGTCAAATAAGTAACTAACTGACTAAAAACATATTTATGCCAACAGAATGCTACTAGAATTGGAGAACATATTGTTGAAAGGACAATAAGAAAAAAAAAGTACCTAATGTGAATGTGTTTAAGGGACTACATGACGCATGGTACATAATTATACACTATGTACACTTTGTTACAGTGGAACCTCGGGTGTAACGAGGGGCTGAGCAACGGACAATAAAAATATTTGCCATGAGAAGGTTTCACTATATCAAGGTTCTTTTCATATATTTCACAAGTACTTGGGCTAGGAAGATAATTTGCTTGTTATACCAAGGACTTCGTTATATAGAGGTTCGTTAAAACAAGGTTCCACTGTACTGTAAAATGTTCAGATTATCTTGTTTACCTTACCTTCAAGCTGACTATTCTTGCTGATCTTGTTTTCTGATTGAATTAATGTTGTCCAGGGGGCAATGCCATCCGTCTTCATCCATGTCTCCCAACAATACAAAATGCAAGTCTGTCACTGAAAGAATGAAAAATAAATTTAAACTAACATGACTTTATAAAGAATAACACTTGTAGGAGTACTGTATAGGAGTTAATCACTTAACAGAGAATTGCAACACAACTGTGTGTACAAGATAATAGGACACTTACTTTATGAGGGCCCCACTAAAAACCGCCTTGGCAAGTTGGGCTCCCTCTATTATTATTATTATTATTATTATACCGGTGAACCTTTGAACTTAAGACCTAAGCCTGTCTTACTTCAAAACACATTGCAGAGACTTTTATAAGAATAAAGTAAGGGGCTTTGATCCTGATCACCCTCATGTTGCTTTGGTAAAAATCATAGTGCAGTTTTCAGTCATGATCAACAGTTTATGTATGTTACTTTTTCTGACAACTTCTTTTTCTTTCTTTTCTTTTCTCATACAGTACATTGTCTATAGGTTATGGAAAAGTAATTTACCCAAGTCATTAAGAAGGCAATATTTTGTCATGGCCAATTTATTTTACAAAGCCGCCCATCTTAGAGGGTATATATTTGCCAAGGAGGGATATATATCAGTGTTACAGGTCAAAAGTAAATTCAGGTTAAAAATTTTTAAACCTTGGTTGATTCCGTATTTTCTTACTCTCCAAGCCCTAATTATTCATGAATTAGGACTAGGAGACAAAAGAAACTGAGAATCAACCTAGGTTAAAAAGTTTTAACCTAAATTTAATTTTAACCTATAACATATACCTAATTATCAAAGCTATATAATTGTCGCACTTATAATTTTATTACTTTCTTTTCATAGCATTAAATAAACTTATATTTTCATGACGTGTATTCCCAGTTAATCCAAGTTTTCATATAGGAATAAAGTTATATCATTACACGCTGTATCATAACGTAGACAGTTATCATTGCCATTGTCACTGTAATAATTGTTATCGTGAAAGAATTATTTCTTGCCAGATTATATTCACTTCTGATTTCTGTCAGCCTTTTTAGTTAGCTGGAGGCTCTCAACAACTACTTGCCAATAGAAACCCCCCAGTGAACCTTCCAAGTATTGATAAATATCAGAGATGTCATTACAGGCTGGGGGGGGGGGGGGGGAGGGGGTTAGGGATTTCCCCTGGCTACTTTCCTAGGAAAAGTAGAACCAAAGGTACTCCCTAGCCTTGATTCCCCAGCTATTCTACTTGCTGTGTTTTCCCAGCAACTCAAAATCTTACTAACAGCCCTGAATATTATGATCTTACTATTTCCAACCCTTAATATAATATACAGGTTATTAATACTTAATATGTTCCTGGAGATCGATGGACTAGTTAGGTAGTTTGTTTCCCTAAAGCAAAGCATTAAAGAAATTTCGCAAAATATGAGGAATATACATTCTACACAAGTGAAAAATTAAAGAACAAACACTAACAGATTATGAGCCTAATTTCGTATTCTTGTGAAATATAAAATATGAAGAAGCATAAACAATGTAGAAACCCCAAGGAAAAAATAAGTAAGCTACCAAAAAAACAGGTGGTACATCGAAAAAAAGGACAATCGAGCTTTGACGTTCAAACAAACAATGGCTACAAACCTTGGAAATACTCGAAGCTCGGTAGAAACCACCTTGATGCTTGAAGGCCGCCATCTTGGAATTCTCTTTTAGACCCCAGGTTCCCGCTTCGCGCAACACGCGACAGTGCGAACAGAAGTCATTTTTCGCGCGCGTGTGTGGCGCTTCACACCCGCCCGCCCACGTCCGCGTTACGCTTGCCTTCTCTCGCCAGAAAAAGGCGAAAAAATAACGCCTGCTTTTCAGGCTACTGATCAAGGGTATTAAGGTTTTTTGACAAAAATACTATTTCAGTGAATGGCATAAAAGATAACTAAGTTTATGGTCCCCTGGGTTTTTGTTTTATTCAGTTTGGGAGCGAATGTTAGCGCCTTCGAGGCAATGGAGGGTACCAAGACTCTCGAGGGTACTACCTATGTGTGGCAGGTGTTGGGGAGGACACCCTCGTCCCTAGGGAGGAGCAGGAGGCACCCCATCCATTTTCTGACGGAAAGCCCTCAGGACGAGGTTGTAAGGAAGAAGAGAGGCATTGAGAGGCATGGGAATACGTGTGCGAATACATAGGCGCCCCTGGAAGCAAGGAAGGGATTTCTCTTTTTCCTTCCCAGCGCGCTCAGCACGGCCATCGCGTTCTTGCGCAAGGCAGGCTATGTCCGAATTAGGCTAAAATACAGGTAAAAACTCACTAGGAGAAATGGACTGTCTGGGCGAGGGATCACAGCAACCTTGACCCCAGGGCGCTTTTCCCTGGCTTTGGAGGTGGGACGGGAAAAGCGCCCTAGGGACGAAGTTGGGATCACCCCTTTTCGAGGACGGTCCGCGCCAATTCGGTGTCTAGCCCCATCTGACCAAGATAGTCAGAAACCCATGCCAGGAAGAACTCACAGTAAAGGGGTCAATAAGAGGAACAGGTAGTGACAAAAGAAGGCTATATAATACACGGCCCACTAAATATCTAACTTAAAAAACTCCTCCCGTTGTCCCGCAGTCGTCGAACCCCCCCCCCCGCCCACGCCCAGGGCGACTTACCCGGTCTAGTAAGCGTGTTTTTAGTGAGAAAATAGTTGACTTCCGCCTTGACCGAGTTGACTTAGACTTTTCACAGTCCTCTATTTTTCCGTAAGATCATCGAGATCGAGCGCTTTGTGTTACGGACTGCGATCTTGGATGAGTGTCAAAACTACTCAGGGGGCGGGGGCGGATAATCCCCGACGCCCGACGCCCGCCCCCTCGGTACATTTGAAAATCGAGGTACCCGTGACGGTAACACGCGGTATATCTAAACGTTCTCACGAAAAAATAGGGGACTGTGAACAGTCTAGAGTTGACTCGGGTGAGGGGCGATCCTCTGTGTTTAATAGAGGAAAGTTGGCCTGGCTAACAAGGTGACCCTACCATGACAAAAGGGTGACTTGGCCACCCTTCTAGCCAAGCCAACTTTATTTCTCAAGTAAACAGGTCGCCATGTTTTATAAGGAAATTTATGAAAAGTTGGCTCTTCCAGGCTATCTCGGTTAGGCGCGAGTGATCCTTCTACCCGGGACACCTTTCGGTCAGGTAAAACGGGGACTTATTCAACCACGCCCAAGTTCTTCAATCAGACGCTCTTCTCCCTGCCGGGGAGCTTAATATTTCAAACATATTTGAAGTGGGGGTGCATAATAGGGACGGAGTGGATATTCAGTTTAGCAAAGACGATGGCATCAGTTCTCCATAAACGACTTGAATAAAAATTGAAAAAGCTCAAGTACAAGAAGTTGAGGGTCATGCAGCCGAGGAAATAAAACAAATACTAACTTTCAGTTGGTAAATAAACCTTCCCGGATCAGTTCACACGAAGTTTTACAGTCGTGATTGATTAACACAGTCTATCATTTATTAGTGAAGAGCAATATCTGGGAGGGGAGGAGGGGGGGGCTTAAAAGAGATGGGGGCTTATTAACTTTCACCCCCTGAAAAGGGGAGGCTCAATAGAGCATTTACGGTAATTAAAAAGGGAAGTAGGGGAAATCCTATATGAATCTGATAAAGACGCTCTTCGAGGAACTCGTCTCGCTAAAGGGAGTTAATGCAGCCTTTTGTCTCAATAGACCTTTTTCACAACACCCCCCATCTTTGCACGCGTATGGGATAAAACCAATGTCACGTGGTATTTCAGGGGGTAAACAAGTGCCAATCGGCAGGCTCCTGCAATCGGTTATCCTTTGGGCTGTTTTCTCAATACCGGCAATCGCGGTCGAGTTTGTTTATTCTCTCAAAATTAAACGTCGCGTAATTTTTACGTGCGTAAATGAAATAGAGGCAATATATGGAAGGTCACTCGTACACGTAAAAGTTGAACCTCGCTCAACTTTACTTCGTCAATTGTTGGAGGAAGTGTATTTGCGTTAATGGGTATTTGAACGTAAAAAATATCATTAACAGTTTTCTCAGCTTTGAACATATTAGAGAAACCAAGGACTTTTGGGGTGCATGTTTCACGCAAAAGCTTGAATGTTTGAACGATTTATTCAAACAATAGACCACATTTTCTATGGGTTTACCGGCGTGATAGCCCACGCGGGATGTTGGGAGAAGACGGCTCGTGATTTACAAGCTTTTTGAGTGTTCTCCGAACATCTCAAGTGGGTTATCACGCCGGTAAACCCATAGAAAGTGTGGTCTATTGCTTTTATAAAATAACTTTAAGTTTTCTATGAGTTTACCGGCACAATAAACGATAGGTTTTTAACCAATCAGAACGCGCGTACTTCTTCTTTTACGCGCGTCCTTTTATACATTGCTTCTACTTTATTTACGCCCGTAAATTTACGTACATAAGCACGTCAAAATTACGCAACAGTGGAAATCCACCATAATGGACCGAAGCTGCGCAGGGCCGATCTCTAAAGTGGAGAGTCACATACCAGAGGCACCCAACGAGAATACAGTTCAAAACCACTTAAACATAGCATTGTTAAACGTATTTTAGTATTTAGTATTTTCACCTGTTCGGATTTCCTAGCTAAAAATCTAGTGATCCGAAAATTATAGGGATCAAAACTTACCTTTTCGAAACTTTCAGCCAGAAAAAAGGCTCCGAAAATTCTAGGAGACCTTTTTACGGTAAAAATCCGTTAAAAATGGGCAATTATACCATTTTTTAGATACTCGAAAATCCTAGGAGAGGCAGGCAAGCAAGAAATTTTACAACAAATGTTCCAAAAATTCTAGATCTCAAATCGTCTTCCGAACAGATATTTTCCGAAAATTGACGTTGGGTGCTCCTGACATATCGGATCAGGTATTCATACCATATTGGATAGCTTTTCGTGTCGACATTGAAAGCTATCCAGTACAGCATGAATATAGCCTTATTGTTTGTTTTTGTTGTTGTTTGCTTGTTAGTTTGTTTTTTCGCTGTTAGAGTATTCCTCGTTATATGCACAGTCCCAGCGTGAAGATAAATAGGCCTCTTACTACTACACGGGTTCGTCGTCCGTACTGAAAGTAACAGACCGAGTTTTTTCCTCTCGAATTTATGGACCAAGAACTATGAAGCGAGCGGGCTATAAAACCGACGGAAAAAAAGATCCTTATTTTACAGTGCCTATTGTGAAAATAAGGACCTTAAGATCGGAGGACGGCGACGGCAGCGAAAACGTCGCTTTAAAAGTGAATGTGCATTAAATTCTTCAATCTTCATCTAGAATGGTTTAAGAGCTACATGCATGATAGCAAACAGTACGTACGAACTGGCTCTGAAACGTCCGGGATGAGTAAATCTACCCGCGGAGTTGCCCAAGGATCCATTCTGTGACCGGCCTTATTTAACGTGTACATCAACGATTTGCCTGGCGTTCCAGATTACTGCCCCCGTGACGAAACCCGCCACAAAAGTGAGTCCTCTCCAACGATAACACCGAACATAGACAAACTCAAGAAAACACGTATATAAAAAAAATAATGCTCTAAACGTTTATTAAAACAATACTCCCAAAAATCCACGATTTTAAGATTAAGTAGGCGTTTCTATAATTATACTCGTTTCACTAAACAATTTAAACAGGATAATTATTCCAATTTCTAAAGACTAATGCGATATTACTTTTGATAATTATTTTACACAAAATACCCAGCGATTTTTGAACTACTTAGTAGTTCAAAACAACAGGGGCCGCCCAAGGACTTGTGGAAGAACGAATTATACCCATTTTGTAACATTTTCTCAATCTCTTTGTTGACCTCCTCTTCGAGTATTTGAGGTATTCTATAGGGTACACTTCGGATGGGTGACGACCCGCCAGTGTCGATTTTGTGTGTAGCTACATTCGTTAAGTTTGGTTTTTCCGAAAACACATCAGAATACTCATGTAATAAATTCCTCACCTGGCTCCTTCGGTTAAGTCATCCGAGATCATAACATCTTCCCAGGTTTCCTCGTGACCAAAGGGGGGAATATTGTTTTCGTAGGGTAATGGAATTTCTGGGGACTCTTCCATCACTAAACCGGCCTTTTCGTCTCTGCTCTGCCATTTACTTAACAAGTTGATATGATAAGTGCGATGCTGCTTGCAAGTCTTACCGGTGTCAAGTTCATAATTCAACCCATCTTCTAGTGCTCTCGTGACTGTAAAGGGTTTTTGCCATTTCATCTCTAATTTACTTCCGGGGGTGGGCAACAAAACTAAGGCTGTGACGAAACCCGCCACAAAAGTGAGTCCTCTCCAACGATAACACCGAGCATAGACAAACTCAAGAAAACACGTATATAAAAAAATAATACTCTAAACGTTTATTAAAACAGTACTGCCAAAACTAAGCGTAACTACATACTCGTTTCACTAAACAATTAAAAAGGGATAATTATTCTAATTTCTAAATGCTAATGCGATACAGTAATTGTGATAATTATTCTAATTTCCAAAGACTAATTCGATATTACTTTTTTGTACACAAAATACACAGCGATTTTTGAACTGCTTAGTTTACAACATATTGACACATTATCTTCTTTGAACACGCAGTAATAATTCCCTTTTTAGTTTACCTTACGTATAAAACAGAGTTCCTCGTCTTTCCTTTAGTCCAGCCCGCCGCGACCCCTTCCGAACACAACACCACTTTTACTCGATCCCAAAACCTCCAAACTCCAGTAGCCTCCATTCTCTTATATCTTTCACCAACTTGCTCCGGCTTCGGTCTCCCGGTCTGCCGCTGCTCTCTAGTTCAGTCTGGTTGTCCGCAACCGTTCTTGGAGAGATATTATGTAACGCACTGACTTCTTGGACAGATGTTACGGTCTCCACAATACTTCTCCTGTTCTCTCAACTTTGACAGCACATCAAACTGCTTTCCCCCGACCAAATGACTTCTTTTGCCGTGAAGTTAAAAGGGACGCCTCTGCTGAAGGGATTTCAGTAGAACGGCTTGTGCTTCAAGGTCTCTCAGTCTCCTGCAATCTCTCTGAACGCGCCCTCCGCACTGACTTTTTAGCGACGCGGCTCCTTCTTAATATCTAAAACATCCAAATCCCATGCAAATGCAAGGTGTGGCAAAAAGGGACTATTGTGAAAGGTCCGATCTAGTAATTAACGGCTTACAATGAATATTTTACCTAATTAGTTTTATAACGAACAATAAAGTACCAACTGCAACAATAAAAGTTACGCAATAGCGTACACGGCAAAAAAAAAAAATACCGTATTTATTCGAATACGCGCCCCGCCTCGAATTAGCGCCCACCTCGAATAAGCGCCCATCCCAAAGGCAGAAAAAGTTAATAAGCGCCCAGTCTCGAATAAGCACCCACCCCACCCCACTCCCTCCCACACAAACTCAAATAAGATACAATAAGAGACCCTCCCGAAGACGGAGTTTTCTTCAGAGTATTTTACAGATTGGGCTGAAACCTTGCTTTGTTACTTCTTCGCTTTTTTGTTATTACCATTTATTATTTTGTAGCAAAATAAACATACTACACTTGCTGAGAATGGCAAAAATTTAATAAGCGCCCAGCCTCGAATAAGCGCCCACTATCAAGGTCCAAAAATTTAATAAGCGCCCAGGGCGGTTAATCGAATAAATACGGTACTTAACCAAAAAAATTAGCATAAAAGAAGTAACTATTATTAATTAGGCATTCTATGAAACCTCCCTACCCCCGCCCCCCACAATGGCTATTTTTTAGGGGAAGTGAAGACAAAAAATAGCTTAAGCCAGCGATGAAAATACAGCAGTAAAGCTGACTTAAACCCTGCTAAGGGCATCTACGTTACAGTTCTGTTTACCACTTTTGTGTTCGACTACCATGTCATATTCTTGTAGAGTAATGCTCCACCGCAGCAGTTACCTGCTCTTATCGCGGACCTGATTCATCCACACTAAAGGGTTGTGGTTCGTCTGCAGCTAAAAAGTACGGCCATACAAATAGTACCGAAACAGCTCAACAGCCCATACAATACCTAAGTACTCCTTCTCTGTAGTCGATAACTTTTGCTCTCTTGGCTAAAGCTTTCTACTTGCATAAGCTATAGGGTGTTCCTCCCCTTCCTGATCTTTCTGACGTAAGATTACCCCAAGACCTCTATTCGAGGCATCTACTTGCAAAACGAATTCGTCTTCCCATTGTGGCGGTCTCAAAACGGGTGGGTTCTGCATAGCAGCTTTTAGATCCTGAAATGCCAATTGACGGTTATATTCCACTGAACCTTAGAAGGATTCTTACCTTTAGTTTGGTCAGTCAAAACAGCAGCTCGTTCTGAAAAGTTAGGAATAAACTTTCTGTAATGCCCAGCTAACCCAAGAAAAGATCTTACCTACTTCTAGTAACCCCTAACTGTTCGTACAACCAGGGGGGTAGCTAGCGGGGGGGGGGGGTCCTGGGGTGCCCGTGACCCCCCCCTTCGTAGGCCTTCTTTTGCGCAAACAACCTACAATATTCAGGTGGCGAAAACGCCATGACAATATCTTGGCCGTAAAAGCCATTGTTGAAAAGCCCACTTTTTTAAAATTTGTTTTTTTGTAAAGTATTTTCGTCAACGGCTCTTGTCTTTAGTTAATATGGGCCTTCATGCGGCGATAATACGACTGAGCCCGCTGATACACGAGGGAGAGCAGCGGTATAAACCATATATAGTCGGCGATCCCCGGATGGTGTCCCTGTCTGTGACCCCCCCTTTGAAAAATCCTGGCTACGCCCCTGGTACAACTAGGCCAAGAGCTTACTCATGAAATTGGATCCCTGGTCAGACACTATTTCATCGGGAATACCCACCCCAGAGAAATACTGAATCAATGCTTCCGCAACAGTCTTTGCGTTTCTTGTTCGCAAAGGTATGGCCTCTGGATACCATGTAGCATAATCTACTATTGTTAAAATGTATTTATGGCCAGTTGTTGTCCTAGGTAATTCACCAACGATGTCTATAGCGATCTTCTTAAAAGGCTCGGTAACGATTTCCACCGGCTTTAAAGGTGCTCTTTTTTACTTCAATTTCCTGGCTACCAATTGACATTGAGGACAAGTTGCACAATATTTGCGTACATCAAAACTTATACCAGGCCAAGAAAAATGCGCAGCTATCTGGTCAAATGTCTTTTTGCTACCCATATGACCTGATGAGGGGATTGTGTGTTCAACCCGCAAAATGTTCTGTAGGATTCTGGCCCTACAATACGATCAATACCTAGTTCCATTATGCTCATCTGAGAGATATTCCCGATGAAACAAGAGGTCATTTGTGAAAAAAGTAGACATCTGATTCTTCTGGTGCCTTTTGGAACGCTTCACAGCGTATCTTCTCGAGAGTTACGTCGGACTTTTGATCCGCAATCAGCTGATTTCTATTTCGGTTGAGGATGTTTACTGGAAAATGATCCTTTTCAGGTTCGTTTACCAGGGTACCATTCTCAGAATTCTCCTTACCTTTCTCTTCCAGTATCTTTCCCTCAAAGAGAGTTTGCAGATCTCCTTCCTCTGCACCCTCACGTTTCGTCTCTTTTTTTGATAAACTTTTGACTGCTATTGAACTTTCTCGGTCACTTAACTCATCTGCTCTCAACTGGGCTTCTTCTAATGCTCTCTGTCTTCGAGTCACTACGAAAGCCTCTTGTCCACTAGCATCAGCTGCCGAAACGTTTTCCTTCCATTGGTCCAAAATATTTTGCCTCGAAAGCGTCTTTCCAAAGGAGGACCTGCCAAGTAAACAATCTACAGGTAGCTTGTCCAAAACTCCAACTAATTCTACATGTTTACCTTCCTTGCTATCAAATTCAACATTTGCAAGGGGAACTGTAAGACGTTCTGCCGCAGCTGTTAATACTGTGATTTTTTCACCAGTCAAGGCTGAGCTCTTTACAAATTTGCTGTGAATTAGAGTACTAGTACACCAAGAATCAACGACCATTTCTGCAAACTTTCCATTTGTTTTACCTTCAACATTGCAGGGAGGAAACTCAGATTGTTCTGTCGTTAGAGGTGTCATGTACAACAGGTACCCCTGTGAGGGCTTCCCACGACCCTTACCACAGTTAAACGACCTGTGTCCCGGTTTACCACATTTGTAGCACTTAATTTCAGGTTTTGTAGTCTTTTGTTCGGGGGAGGGCGAGGGCTTTGAAGGCTTTTCTTGATTTTGATTTTGTTTCTTCGGGCAAAGAATCATCTGCCTTACCTCCAAACCTTTCCTTTTTCCCAGATTTTCCCCCACCTCAGTATGTCACATACTTACCCCCAACAAGTTGTCCTTTTCTGGACTGAACATATAAACTGGCGAGATTACCAAGTTCCTCAACAGTCTTTGGCTCCTGTTCCTTTAACCAAGCTCTAAGTTTAGGGCCTACTGCATCGAGGAGTCGCTCCATCATTATTTGTTCGATGATCTTTTCTGCATCCCCTGTGGCCTCGGCAACGGCCATCCAACGATTGAGGCACCTACGGGTCCTGTTTCCCCACTGAACAAAATCCTCATCGGGTTTTTTGTCCGAAGTTCGAAACCTATATCTATAATGATCAGCAGTTAACTGGTAAGCTTTGATGATAACGGCCGTACTTTTGAAATAACCTTGGCAGGCAGGGTCAGGAATTTCTAAGTAAGTAGTAATAGAAGTACTACTAGTAGTGGTAGCAGCTGATATTTGGGAAGCAGTTGCAAACAGATTGACTTAGCCTTTTCAGTAAGCTTGGGTACTAAGTTACCAACCCAGTCCCCCTCAGGTAGGGATTGTGCCCTTGCAATCATTTCAAAAATCCGCAAATAATCAGCCATATCTTCACTTTCCCTCAGAAATTTGGGCCCTCAAGTCTCATTGTTACTCACCTGCCGTCTTTCCGACTCTCTTGCAGCAAATTGTTCAGTGTTCTCAGCTCTGAGTTTTCTAAGTCTCTCATCTTCTCGAATCAAACACTCTTCTTCCTGGGACTTTTGCCTTTCATACTCTCTTCTTTCTTTCTCCGCCTCCCTTTCTGCCTGGCGCCTCTCTCTTCTCATCATTTCTCTCTAGCTCCCTAATTTCCCTTTGCTCCTGAATAATTTTCCTTCGTAATTCTAGCATCTGCATTTCACGTTCCTGTAGCTGTAATCTTTGTTCAAAACTGAGACTAGCTAGTGTCCTGAGCAGACTCCGCAAGATTCTCGTTTTCCCCCTCATCGCCCGAACTTTGGCCTAACCAATCAAAGGTTCTTAGTCTGCTTGCTAAGGTCTTAACCCCGTCCTTACGTGGAAAATAAATACATCTTCTCGTAGTTTCATCCCTAAGCTCTTGTAACGACCAGGAGTCATAGTAGGTGGCTCTAGCGGCCATGATAAATCCTAAATACGGTAATTGTATACGTGTCTCCGTGTGAGCCGTTTATGCAAACCGTTAAAGAGCCATCTCACCACTGACACCAAAGATCTGTGGCGAAACCCGCCACAAAAGTGATTCCTCTCCAACGATAACACCGAGCATAAACAAACTCAAGAAAACACGTATATATAAAAAAATATACTCTGAACGTTTATTAAAACAATACTCCCAAAACTCCACGATTTTAAGATTAACTAGGCGTTTCTATAATTATACTCGTTTCACTAAACAATTAAAACGGGATAATTATTCTAATAAAGACTAATGCGATACTACTTTTGATAATTATTTTACACAAAATACACAGCGATTTTTGAACTATTAGTAGTTCAAAACAACAGGGGCCGCCCAAGGACTGGTTATGGAAGGACGAATTATACCCATTTCTAACATTTTCTCAATCTCTTTGTTGACCTCCTCTTCGAGTCTTTGAGGTATTCTATAGGGTACACTTCGGATGGGTGACGACCCGCCAGTGTAGATTTTGTGTGTCGCTGGTTTTCCCGAAAACACATCAGAATACTCATGTAATAAACAGGGGCACCCAACGACAATTTTGGGAAGAATATCTGTTCGGAAGACGATTTGAGATCTAGAATTTTCGAAACATTTGTTGTAAAATTTCTTGCTCGCCTGCCTCTCCTAGGATTTTCGAACATGTAAAAAATGGTATAATTGCCTATTTTTAACGGATGTTTACCCTAAAAAGGTCACCTAGAATTTTCGGGAGCCTTTTTTCTGGCTGAAATTTTCGCAAAAGTAAGTTTTGATCCCTATTATTTTCGGATCACTAGACTTTCAGCTAGGAAATCCGAACAGACGAAAAATTTTTAGGGGATAAAAATATGCCTATATCTTCCCTTCTAAATACTAAAATACGTTTAACAATGCTATGTTTAAGTGGTTTTGAACTATATTCTCGTTGGGTGCCCCTGTAATAAATTCCTCACCTGGCTCCTTTGACCTTCGGTTAAGTCATCCGAGATCATAACATCTTCCATGCAGGTTTCCTAGTGACCAAAGGGGGGAACATTGTTTTTGTGGGGTAATGGAATTTCTGGGGACTCTTCCATCACTAAAGCGGCCATTTCATCTCTGCTCTGCCATTTACTTAACAAGTTAATATGATAAGTGCGATGCTGCTTGCCTGGAGGGGTACTTTAGGAATTTCTGGATGGGGATGTGCCGCTGGGACCCTGGAACCCTTAACCTATACCAGAGCTAGTTCAGCTAAATTTTGCTACCCTATACTAGAGTAAACTCCCCAAATCCCCGCTATCCTAGAGTAGCTGTTTCCCTAGTCTAGATAAAATCTTCAACCAACTGATCAGTTTCCTGAAGAATGATACCCTATTCTAGACCCAAACGCTCTGATTTATATACCCTATCCAAGAGTAAACTGCTTGAAAACCATACCCTTCACAGCGGCACATAACTATATAGCCCATATATGGCAGAACCCCCCCCCGGGCTGCTTGCAAGTTTTACTGTTGTCAAGTTCATGATTCAACCCATCTTCTGGTGCTCTCGTGACTGTAAAGGGTCCTTGCAATTTTATCTCTAATTTACCTCCAGGGGTGGGCAACAAAACTAAGACTGTGACGAAACCCGCCACAAAAGTGAGTCCTCTCCAACGATAACACCGAGCACAGACAAACTCAAGAAAACACGTATATTAAAAACATAATGCTCTAAACGTTTATTAAAACAATACAGTCGACTCCCGATAACTCGAACCCTCGTTAACTCGAACCTCGCGCTAACTCGAACCAAAATCTATTTCCCCTGGATTTCCGTCATACATTTACTGTAATTTTACCCTCGGTAATTCGAACCCTCGATAACTCGAACTCCCGCTAACTCGAACCAATTTTCGTTTCCCCTCAGGTCATTTTCTATAGAATTTTACCCTCGATAACTCGAACCATGTTTTGAGCCCTTAAAAAGTCGGGAAAAAAGCCGTCTACTGGCGTCCGAGACATTGAATTTTGGATTTCCTATTAACGTGTTGTAGGAGTACAGTTTACTCAGGGGCACCCAACGAGGATATAGTTCAAAACCACTTAACATAGCATTGTTGAACGTATTTTAGTATTCAAACGGTAGATATAGGCATAATTTTATCCCCTAAAAACTTTTCATCTGTTCGGATTTCCTAGCTGAAAGTCTAGTGATCCGAAAATTATAGGGATAAAAACTTACCTTCTCGAAACTTTCAGCCAAGAAAAGGCTCCCGAAAATTCTAGGTGGCCTTTTTTAGGCTCAAAATCCGTTAAAAATGGGTAATTATACCATTTTGTAGGTGTTCGAAAATCCTAGGAGAAGCAGGCAAGCAAGAAATTTTACAACAAATGCTCCGAAAATTCTAGATCTCAAATCGTCTTCCGAACAGATATTTTCCCGAACATTGCCGTTGGGTGCCCCTGTTTACTAATGGAGGCTGATGTTGATTGTCACAGGCTAACGTGAAGCAGCTTTACTTCTCAAAACAGTAAAAGGCATGCTCTATTTGGGCTATGTTACGTTACGTTTTGATTTATAATCTAGAAGTATCTTTTAATTTTCACTTGACACTTCTACAATTAAATGTGATTAAAATGTTCACTGTACAGTAAAAACTGTTTTTTACCTTACTCTCGGCTATTTTCTTCGAGCTTCCGATAACTCGAACTTTGATCGATTTCCCTTGAAGGTTCGAGTTATCGGGAGTTGACTGTACTCCCAAAACTCCACGATTTTAAGATTAACTAGGCGCTTCTATAATTATACTCGTTTCACTAAACAATTAAAACGGGATAATTATTCTAATTTCTAAAGACTAATGCTATATTACTTGTGATAATTATTCTAATTTCTAAAGATGAATTCGATATTACTTTTTTTGCACAAGATACACAGCGATTTTTGAACTACTTAGTCTACAACATATTTACAAATTATCTTCTTCGAACACGCAGTAATAGTTCCCTTTTTAGTTCACCTTACGTATAAAACAGAGTTCCTCGTCTTTCCTTTAGTCCAGCCCTCCGCGACCCCTTCCTGGAACACAACACCACTTTTACTCGATCGCAAAACCTCCAGACTCCAGTTGCCGCCTTTCTCTTATATCTTTCACAGACATGCTCCGACTTCGGTCTCCCGGTCTGCCGCTGCTCTCTAGTTCAGTCTGGTTTTCCGCCGGCAACCGTTCTTGGAACGCACTGACTTCTTGGAGAGATGTTACGGTCTCCACAATACTTCTCCTGCTCTCTCAACTTTTACAGCACATCAAACTACTTTCCCCCGACAAAATGACTTCTTTTGCCGTGAAGTTAAAAGGGACGCCTCTGCTGAAGGGATTTCAGCAGAACGGCTTGTGCTTCAAGGTCTCTCTCTTACACTCTCTCTGAACGCGCCCTCCGCACTGACTTTTTAGCGACGCGGCTCCTTCTTTACATCTAAAACTTCCAAATCCCATGCAAATGCAAGGTGCGGCAAAAAGGGACCATTGTAAAACGTTCGATCTAGTAATTAACTGCTTACAACCAATAGAACGGCTTACAATGAATATTTTACCTAATTACTTTTATAATGAACAATAAAGTACCAATTGCAATAATAAAAGTTACGCAATAGCGTACACGGCAAAAAAAAATAGTTAAACAAAAAAATTAGCATAAAAGAAGTAACTATTATTAATTAGGCATTCTATGACAGATTCCAAGTTACATCTATCATTCTCAGGGCCTGTTTACATGGAGGTGGGGGACCCCAGGTAGGTGAGGGAACCCACTTTGGTGGATAACCCGCCTGTCCACATAATCTCTCATTTTAATTTGATCACGTTTACATGATAGGTGGGGTGACCCGCTGCATGTTACCTCACCTATCTGGGGTCCCCCACCTCCATGTAAACAGGCTCTCAGTCTAGGACATCGACGGGGCAGCTCGACAAATAACCGAAGACCTGAAGAATTTGCCTCATGGTGCTGTCAAAACACTAGCCTTCGAATCACCCCTGATAAAACGAAATTGCCTTTTATTGGCACCCGCTAAAAGCCGCAAAATGTGCCTGCAGATTTGGATTTAGCCATCACTTTACTCGGGATAGATATGGATGCCACATTGAGTTTTAATGACCACATAAAAAGTATTTCATCTTCTCGTTTGTCGAGTTTATGTCAAATTAATAGGGTAAAACATCTTTTAGACCAAAATAGACTGCAAAACAGTCGGGTTTTTTTCTCAAAATCAGTAAAGAAATCGGTAAAGCGTGCCGTAAGAGTCTAACGCGCGCCAAGCGCGCGAGCCTCTGTTTTCAGCCTCGTTCCAGACCTTTTGTTTGACTGCTCGCGCGTACTTGAATACGCAAAAATACGGACTGTTTTGCAGTCTAAGACCAAAACACTTTATTAAACGTCACCAATGCACTAGTCTTAAGCAAACTCTACTAATGTTCTTCTGTCTGGTCAAGGACGACGAATAGGAATATCGATAAATTACGGAATGTTCAAAACTTCGCAGTCAGAATGGTAACCCGTTCGCGTGAATTTGATCACATCACGCCTGGTCTTAGAGAAGTAAAAATGGCTGTCTGTCGCATCCATGCTTGTCTACTAGGGATGGCATACTGGTTTTCAAGTGCTTAAGGAGATTGGCTCCAGACTATCTGCATGGCTGAAAAATTTAGAACGAATTCTGATTTTCAAAGCATAGACACACGTAACAAGAATAAGATTGACATTCCAGGGGACCGAACTGCAAGCAGACCAAAGGTCCTTTCATTATCGGGCCGTTTTACTGTAAAACTTTTTGCCCGAAAGGCTCACTAGACCCTCACTAAGATGACAAACATTGCACCATTCAAGAAGAAACTTACGCGTTATTTAAAATCGTCTCAGTAAGCAGTCTATTGTCAAGACAGGGTTTATTATATTAATAAAAAAAAATCTTTATTCAATACTCATAAAAAAGACCTATGTACAGAGCTTCACTTAAAAAAAGAATTAAAACGAAATTTGTACCTTGACGTCTGTTAGAAAAAAGAAAAGATCATAAAGTCTCCATATGTCTTGAAATATAATCCACGACATGTTTCTCTACTAATTATTATTACTATTACTATTAGCAATCAGTACCAATATTTAACATCTTTTCACTAATTCCTCTTTAAAATCTGGCACGATTTCAACATGAACCAACAACGAGAAGAATATTAAGTATAAAGTATATTACTTTTGTCTTTGTAATGGAGAAAATTAGAGACTGTTACTGATATCTAGATCTTGTTGAAATCTTGAGAATATATAGTGTTAATTTCTAATGTTTTATATTTTTATAATATTTTTATTCATAATTACTTTGAAAAGCCATCCGTGGAAAGTAATAAAGTCGGTTATTATTATTACTAGTAAAAGTTGACACTACAGCTGCCCCCGCTCTGTATATTGTCGGTCAATGGTATTCTTGCTCGTTGTGTAGCTCTTTGAAATATACAGATTCATAATGAAGATTTTCACACATATTCCATACAATAGGTGAGATAAATACAGGAAACGCAAGGTTCTATGCACAGTTTCAGGTCGATTTACACAGCTTTGATCAAACCATTCTTACTTTCGAGAATAGTTTATTCTAAACCATAAGAAAAGATTTAATTAGAAGTTGAATTTTTCGCTATTTCTCTTTCACTTTTTACATTCAGTTCATTTTACTTGCCGGAAAGGAAGCCTTAGAAATTAAAAGGACATCTGTGAGCAGGGAATAAGTCAGCACAGAATTTAATTGTCGGCGAATTTCTGTAATCGTCCATCGTTCTGCTAGTGAGAAGCTAGCCGTTGTTCACTCGTCTTGCTTGTTTGGGGCTGAGTCTTATTCCGGTCAAAGAGAGAGAAAGAGTGTCTGGCAAGGATTCCAATGAAAGATTTGTGAACTCGTGTCTGGCAAACTCTCCAAGTGTTTATATATACACAGTTATACGCACCTTATAACTTCTTCTGCGCTTAACGAGTGTGGTTAAAATTTTGGTCCATAACTTTCACTGAAACAACTGCTCCATAGAATGTTACTGATAACACGTAACGCAAAAGAGTGTCGAAGTATGGCTGCACAGTAAATGTCACAAAATTTACCTAAGCGGTCCCTTGAGGACGTTCTGTCTTTACGTCATCCTCACCATTTCGTACTTGCGGGCGCAGACAATAGAAACGTCATCATTACCTACCGATTCCTCGCGGCCCCTGTTCAAGCAAATGGAGATTTTTTCTATATTGACTGTATGACTGTATATTTCAACTGTAAGTACTTTCCTTAATATACGCGAGAGTTACTAGAGAGCCTCCTCGGGATTTCGCCTTCTGGGCGAAATCCCTGCGGGGGCAATGTTTATTATTATTATTATTATTATTACTATTATTATTATTATTATTATTATTATTATTAAGAAGACAGTAATTACTTAGTACTCAGTTTAACGTTAAAGTACTTTTAAAAGAAACTGACAGTAGCAGGGGCACCTTAGAAGCAACCAATATGTCAGTAAATTCAGACATCATTTTCTACGTCTGCGCTGTTTTAGTAGTATTAATTATAACGACTTGGTTTAAGAGATGGAAGCTAGGCTAAGTTAGATTTCGCAAAGATGCCTGGGATTGTTACTGGGGACGTGCCAGCCTGCTATTGGCTGATTTGTTTTCCCTGTCTCCAATAACAGTCTCAGAAGTCTTTGTTTCCAGGTTCCTTTCCATTTCTAAAGTGGCGATCATGGTTAGCTTTCAAGCTTGGTCGACCATGGTTTGGCAGTCAAAACATGGTTAAACTTTTGTCTCACGGCTCTCCGCATAACAGAGTCTTGCTTGATCAAACCAATGACAATTTCTTTGAACTCTATGTTGAAATTAAAATTTATAAAATTAATAGGTTTAATTAGCAAAACAACAACTTTGCACGTTCAGCACACTTTTTTGTACATTTCTTTGCCGTCACTGCACGACTACGACGTCAAAATGTCTAACTCCACGTTTTATGGAGTAAACAAGTGACGATGAAGTTTCCTTTCTCTTTCTCAATTTGGATATGATTCTAAGGAATTAAACTCAAGAAGAGTTCGCCTACATTTGAAAAAGTAAGTGGGTAAAAATTAATTTTTATGAACATTACAGGAACACTACTTTCTTTTTTTAAGCGTTGTTTTCGCTGCGGTCGCCGTCCTCGGGTCTTAAAGGCGATGTTACACGAGAAGATTTGCAACGACGATTTTTAGCTCAACAAAGCGTTGCAACATTGTTTCGAATAGTTACAACATTGTTGTAACGTTGCAACGTTGTGTTGCACTAAAAATCGTCGTTGCGAATCGACTCGCTCAACATCACCTTAACGTCTCTATTCTTTTTCCTGACGCAATCTCAGTTAATTGTTCATTTGTGAGTGTGAGTATAGTAGTCCTATTAGGCGTAGTGTCTCTAAGGTCAAGGCTATGTTCACAGTATACCGTATAGCCTTTCGTGCTGACACGATAAGTTATCCGGTATAGTATGAACACCTATCCGATATGTGACTCTCCACTTTAGAGATTCGGTACCTCGAAAGGTATTACTTCTTCTCTCCTAACGGACGCTTCTTTAAAACGAAGACAAAGGCCATGTTCACAACCGGATAGATAGCTTTTGCGCTTGCACGAAAAGCATAGCGGGTAGGGATTCTGTAACAAAGAGAAACTGCGCCGTTGCATATCGGATAGGTGTTCACACTATATATGTGTTCACACTATACCGGATAGGTTTACGTATCGGCACGAAAAACTGTCCGGTATACTGTGAACATAGCCCTAGGGTAGGACCTTGTTGTTTTTCACTCTTTTCCGTTGACTCCCTATAAGGCGGATACCTGTCTGAGGCGATCACTTAGCACCACCACCCCTCCCTCAGTGTCCGTGGTATAAACAGCACAGAAACCTGTGAAGCTAAGAGTTCGCATGCGCTACCCGTTTCATTCCACTGAGAAACCGAATTCATTCCTTGGACGAGACATAAAGGTTGCATAAATTTAAAAGTGAACTCAGGAGAAAACCCATTCTTTTTTAGAAACGATTTGTTATTCCTTCCAAGCAGGGCAATGCTACAAAGACATTAAGATTTATTACATACCTTCTGGGAATACTGTTTTAATCCGTGCACTGTGCAATTATTCTACCTCTTTCGGAAATCCCATAATAAGGCAAAATCTGAAGATGAAATGGATTGCCCCATGTAAGGGAATATAAGGGACTGTGCAATAATTATCAGGAGGGGGGGGAGGAGGCTGAAAAACTAGAGTTATCTAGCAAATCTTAGACAGTACCCCCCCTCCAAAACAACAAAAATTACTTCTAACCCCCCTCTGTTATGTCAAAAATAACGTCACACACCCCCCTTCCCTCCCACCACCCAGATTTAGACAAAGCATTTGTTAAGTACCGGGGTGCTTACCACATTGGCTCAAAATCTAAAACTTCTGAACCCAGAAAGAGAAAGGAACAGAGAAAAAAAAATCAAAGAACAGGAGATTGAACTCTTCAAATAACAGACGAAAAAGAGCTTGCATTATATTTAGATCCTTGGGAGGAGAGCCTGTTGAACTTTGTTATGAGCCAGATATATATATGGAAGTCAGCAAATCGATTCAGTCGATGAAGAAACATTACTTTTATTCACATCAAAAACCGACAAAGCTTGTCTGCGAGATCTGTTTGATTCCCATTGTTTTATGGGGGAAGCTGAAAAACAAGTTCATGATTTTTGCTTTACATAGGATCAGCTCAATTAATTAGAAGACGGGTTAAAATTGATCAGTTGTGGATTTGCTTTTCATTTTGATGGAATATTTTCAATCATCGTTTAACAGCTGTTCGTGTTGATATTTGTTACAGTCTATCATGATGCCTGTATTAAGAATCTTTTATTGCGTTTAATTTTATTTACATTTGGAATAAAACTTAAGGCCCCCCTGCGTCAAATGAGTGATTTTACTTTGAGCCCCCCCTGTCTTGGCAGCAATTTTATGTAATGCCCCCCCTCCCCCCTACTCCTGATAATTATTGCACAGTCCCTAAGGCAGTGGATTCCGTATTCCAGGTTCTGGATTCTGGATTCTTAGTCAGTGGAACTTGGATTCTGGATTCCAATCGTTAATGAGATAATCAGATTCCGGATTTCCTGAGCTGTATTCTGGATTCCAAGCCCAGGATTTCGATTTGCACAGGACAAATTTGCTGGATTTTACAAGCAAGAATTTCACGGATTTTGGAATCCGGATTTCCTTAGTTACATGAGGCCCATCTGAGAATCCAGCCAAGCGAAACAACCTGTGAGTAGAACTGTACAAAATGCAACGTTTTTAACGGGTACGCACTGTCCATGATGATGACTAACTTTTAACAGGCTATAATAAAAACGTAAGTTTCCTAGTTGCCTTTAATCGAGGATTTAAATACTCGCCTGTCTTCTTACATAGAAACACTGATCAAATTCTCTGGACCTGAAAAAAATAACAAATGAAAGTTGGTCCTTGATACTTTTGGCTCGCCCTAATAGTAATAATAATAATAACGATAATAATAATAATACTTAAGAATTTATACTGCACAGTTTCATGACGAGATGATCAACTGGGCATTACAACAATACATAGAATAAAAATAACAAAATGATAAATAAGAATTACATCATGTGTTGTGTTTTAACACGACAAAGAATAAAAAGCCTTACTCAAAGGTACGTCCTTAAAAGTTTTGCTAAAAATAAATAAAATTACATAGTCGTGTATAGGTATTAAGTAAACCTAAGTAAGAATGAAAAGCCTCACTAAAAACATGTTTCCTTAAAAAAGTATTTTAAAAGTGTCAACAGATTTGGTCATTCTAATTTCCAGAGGTAAAATCGTTCCAGAGTTTAGGCGCCGAAGCACCGAAAGCACCGTCGCCCAGGCTTGTTAGAGTTTTAAAATTCGGGTGAGACAGCAGTATTCCGTCGTTAGATTGCAGTCCATAACTTGAGTTTAAAGGCTTAATTTTAATAAGATTATTGATATAGGACGGTGCTAATTCATGAATGGCTTTGAAACTGTTAAGCAAATGCAGCTCATGGAGCACCGGGAAAATATAGCAAAATTTGCCCTACATAACGACAAGTCTGGCGGCCTGCGTTTTGAACTCTCTGCACCTTGTCAATATGGCACTTAGGCAAACCATATAATAGACTATTACGGTAGGCTGTTCGGCTTCTAACAAAAGAGTGGATGAGAGTCGCAGCTGCACCCATTGAAAGGTATTTCCTTATGCGTCTAATGTTGTGCAAGTGATAGAAAGCAGCACCGCATATTTTGGTTATGTGTACGGCCATAGTAAGTTGATCATCGAACCGCGCACCCAAATTCCGCACAACAGACACTTTGCTTACATCGGAATCTCCTACCCTGATAGTGTTAACAGCAGCCTTTTAAAATAGATGTCGTGATGCTGTTACAATAAGTTCGCTTTTGTCGTCATTAAGCATAAGTTTGTCCGAGGTCATCCACTGCTTAACGACCGAGATACAGGTTTCCATTGATCTAATTGCCCCATCTTGACTAAAAGCATAGCTTGGGTTAAACGATAAATAAAGCTAGGAGTCATCTGCATAACAATGAACTTGAGGAAGGTGATGACCGACAATGTCAAAGTTTTTGCTTGAATACATGTTAAACAAAAGCGGACATAGGCACGATCCCTGGGGAACGCCATAACGAAGATAAAATACATTTAAAACCGCTCCCTGAACAGATATTGGTTGTGTTCTTCCAGATAGATAAGAGCAGCACCAGGAAAGAGCAGTTCCATTCAGACCCAGCTATTTGGTCATGTTTGTCAGAATGTCATTGTGAACTTTCAGCAAAGCTGTTTCCGTAGGATGAAGTTTCCTGTATGCAGATTGGAACACTGGATACTAAAATAATCTGGGATGCTGAGATAACTACATAATGAAAACGAATTTGTTAAAAATTTAACGCTGTCCTGATCATTGATCGTACGTACTGTTAACTGTAACACTTAACATCTGCTCTTGGTTGCTAGGTTTGTAAAAGAATACTTCCAAAACATTAAGATTCATTACAAACCTTCTGGGAATGTTGTTTTCCTCCGTACACTGTGCAATTATTCTTTCTCTTTCGGAAATCCCATAACAAGTCAAGATCTGAAGATGAAAAAGCAACTATGAAACGAACTCGGATGACTGATGATCGGATGTTGTGAAACATGATTTAAGTTGATTAAATAAAATTGGTAAATTGCATTGTTGCCTGCTTCGATCATGTTTATTACCAAATTTGGCATGTTGGATAAGGCGCTTAAGGATTATTCTCCAGGCAAAGAACTTCATGGTTATCTAATACACTCGTCATGTTGAAACAACGAGTCAACTATTAAAAAGGAGTGAGACTTTTTTCTACTGATCAGGCCTCAAAAAATGTAAAACCAATCAATTAGAGTTTCTTTGCCACAATAAGCAAAGTTGCACCCTCGGATCTGTGCAAAGAATTTAAACTCCAAGGGCGTGTCACAAATACTCTAGCGTTTTCTAAGACTAGCGATTCATCTCCCCCCTCCCCCTCCCCACCCAGTACTGTTTACTTTCCGTAAGAGTAGGGGGAATGGGCCAATGCCCCACTAGTTTTTTTAAGGAAAAATTTAATGTAAGATTTCTTATTATATAATCACCAATGAAATACCAGGTGAGCTTTCCCGCGAAAACATGATATCTTCACACGTGAAAAGATCACCGTTGCTATGGCTACATAATAAATCGCGCTTTTCACAGCAAAAAGATATAGAGCGTTTTCACATGACGTCACGGCGGCCATATTGGTGTTTCAAAACAATGAAACGGCGACCATCTTTAGTGTACCAAGACAATAGACCAATTCCGATTTATTAAAATTCATACTTGGCTGGGAGGCTTGGGGGAATAAAACAAAATAAATTGTCTTAAGGCTCAGTAATAAATAATACATCTCTTTTGTTCTATTCCCCCAAGCCTGGGAACCAAGTATGAATTTTAATATATCGAAAATGGTCTGTCCTGTAGGAGTTGGATTCTTTTCTTATGCAAACGCCTTCTTTTGTTCCAATAGATTTGCATAGATACTGGCCACGTGAGCGAAAACGCTTAAAAAGAAATGGTTTGGTATTTTGACATGTACAAAGCCAAGATAACCACAGACTTTAAGTTATAAAATATTTAACTGAAAAACTCCAGCATACTTAGAACATCTAATCCAGAGACGAGAGAACAAGTACGACTTGCCTCATCATCATCTTGTGGGTGTTTCGCGTTTCGAAACGTACTACTTGAAGAACTCCATCTCGTACAGAGAATCCATTGCTTGGAACTTGTTAGATCCCTCCCAGGCTAGCGCAAGAGCCTACGCTAAAATGGCCATAAACTCTCAAGCCCTCAACTAATATTCAATTTGATACATGAGCCATTCAAAGCCGTTTAATTAGAATATAATACATTTTAGTTTTCCTTGACAGCACTAGTATTTTAGTAATTTTCACTTTTTAGGTATAAATTCTTAATTACAATTATGTACTTTTTAAATTTTAACCGTGTTTAAAAAAAGTTGTTTATTGTCTTTGATGGTTTCACCGGGAAATGACGTCTTAGGTTCTGTTTACATGGAGGCTGGGGACCCCAAATAGGAGAGGTAACATGTGGCTTGTCACCCCACCTTTCATGTAAACGTTTAAATTAAAATGAGAAATTGTAAAGACAGGCGGGTTACCCCACCTACCTGGGGTCCCCAACCTCCATGTAAACAGGCCCTTAGAAAAGAGTGTAGAAATTCCACACTGATGACGTGACACTACCCAGATCTGGGTAGAGCTTCTGATTGGTTGAAACAAATCTCGTCAAACAGTTCTAAACAGGACTGAATGGAAGATAGTGGATTAAAATAACAAAAAAAGAAAGGCTTAATTTATGACTTAAATGTTTTTAGTTTCTTAGAATGAAAAAGAACTAATTTAGTTTTAAAATACTGAGAGCTAGTCTATTAGATTTCATCCACTCAGCCACTGGATGCGGAGCTCTTGATTCAAGATTAGTTCATTAAGGTCTTTTCTTGAACAATATATATTAGTGTCCTCAGCAAATAAGTGGAAACTTAACAATTTCGAGGTCTTAGGTAGATCATTAATATATAGCAAAAACAACAGGGGTCCAAGAACGGATCCCTGAGGTACTCCACACGTGTTTGAGAGAGAATCAGATTTATGACCATTGATACACACAAATAAAGTTCTCTATTGGACAGATACGATTGAAACCAGTCATAGGCTCTACCTCTTACTCCATAATAATTCAATAAAAATACCACAGCCAATTACGGATTGATTCGGTAATTTGTATCAGTGCATGATTAGTTGAGTACTCTTGCCTAAAGCCAAATCGAAGTGGGTAAAGAATGTTATGATATTCAAGAAAACCACAAAGGCGCTTAAACATGGACTTTCCAAAAATTTTACTAAAAATAGGGAGGACTGATATTGGCCTATAGTTATCTTTGTCTTGGCTAGAGCCTTTCTTAAAAACAGGAGTAGCTTTTGCCAATTTAAGAATTTAAGTTTTTTGGGAAAAATGCACAGAGAAAAGCATCATTAATTAGGGATGAAAGAAGTTAAGGAAATATGAGTCTTAGGAATTATTAGCAATGGGACTGGAATACTATAGGGACCAATGGATTTGTCATTGTCCATTTGAGATATGTATGAATCAACTTCAATTGAATCAGGAAAATTGCCCTTCAGAAAAGAGGTTCGACAACAATTCCCATATTAACAAAAAAATTAATTAAACGTTAGCAATAGCAAAGTGATTGTCAACAGTTTTTCCGCTTTCTAAAATACTGGGAATGTAATCAGCCTTAAATTTACAATGTTGAAGATTGATCCAATTCCAGACCAGATTTTTTTTCATATTATTCTTCTTACACAAAAAGTAATTCTTAAAATAGTCAGATTTTCTCGCTTTAAGGTCTTTGACAACACTATTCCTGAATTTCTTATGAAGATTTATTAAATTTGGATTTGAATGTTTATTCGTAATGATTTTGGAATAGAGTTTATGTCTATATCGTATTTAGCAAGAATATGTTTGCTAATCCAGGATTTAGTGGGTAACTTAATTTCACGTTTGGAGAGCTTTCTCTTCTTTCTAAATTGAGATAGCTGATCACAGAAAATATCAAATTTAGTGTTGGTATCCATATCCACATCATCACTTGAGATGTTGAGATGTTAGTCCAGCCGATCAAGAAGTGAGAAATCACTAATAAATTTATCTTCATCACTTTTGAAAAAGTCTTTTTTTTCAGTTAGACCATTACACTTGGAATGGATCCATAGACGTCAGTTCCCACATTGGACTGCATGATCACAACTTGCTATTAACTTTTGGCATATGCCACAATTAAATGTTTGATTACGTGATACACTGTTCATTTGTTATCAGATAAAGTGAATAAATCTAAGTGTTCTCTTAAGCCATTAGTTGGACCATTCCATCTGTCACTGATTATGAGTTTGTCGAGGGAGAAGTAAGCAAGTTTATCTTTGGCTTGTTTGAGCTGAGGCAGTTGTGCCCTTCTTTTCTCTATTGTCTCCTCAGCTACTGGTCTTCAAAAATGTTTAGACCTTCGTTTGATTCTCCTTGCCCTCTTAAGAATTGCCTCTTTTGCTTTATAACTTGTAAACTTACAAACGACCCGTCTCGGTTTTGAAGTTCCATCTTTCCTCCTAGCGCGGCCTGTGCGATGAGCACGTTTATTTTCTGGAGCAGATTCAAAATCGAGTTTTTCGACGAGGGCATTCTTAACTTTCGCTTCCGTTCCATCCCATGTTTCATTGTCATCTTTCAGTAATCCTTCGAAGCGCAGATTGCTTTGATTTTCTAAGTAAACGGTCTTCTCGATATGTTTCTTCATCGTTGCCTAGATTTTAGACACGTTATTTTCGATTGACCTTGATCTTTTTAGCGTGGTCGGATAAGTCCTTTTGACGAAATCCCAAACTAGCTTTCAGTTGTCTCTGATTTTGTCGAGGGAGAAGTAACTTGGTAAATTAGACGAAAAAAACGTTCGAGACTAGATCAGCAAGAGCAGGAGCGGTTAAAAACACAACCGCTATCTTTGCAGTATGAGCTCTCCTGATTTAAACCGATATCGAAAACGTAACTTTAAGTAAAAAAAACGTAAGAAAACAGGCTTGTCATGGTAAGCTCACTAGAAGTTAAAAAACTCGCCTCATTTCCCAGGCTGTCCAAGATTCCATAATTTCTGAGAAGGCGAAGTACATCTTGCTGTTGGAGTGCATCCATTTTGCCGAGCTGATTCTGGTGAACTGAAATCTGATTGTAGTATATTGTATATGTCATATAGATGAGTCAGCTGAGCTACATATGCGGAGACTAAATTCAATAATTGGCATGGGAAGTAGTTCTTAACACACAGCATAGAGAACAGTAACTAGATAAAACGGAGCCTTTCTTTAAACTATGTTCCGAAACGATTTTAACCTCCTGCATGCCAGCATGTCATCTTTTCGAATATGTCATGTCGGTAGTCCATAAATTCTAAGATTCTACCAAGGAAATATCGATTGCTTTGTATAAACTAGAAGATAGTTGTTACACTAAAGTCCCATCAAAAGAATACAAGCATTCTCTTCGCGCTACAAAACGCGCGGCTGTTTCCTTTCGAAAATATCAAAATTGCAGTATTCAAGAATAAAGCAATTTGTTAAACGGCAGCTCTAGTTATTTTACCACCTTATGATTTAGTTCTTATTGAAGTAAATTCACAAGGAAAGGTCACGATTAGAATACCTTACCTCTCCGATGGCGATGGCGATAGCAAAACAGCAACACAACATACGTACAATTGCAAGTGGGCGCACCAAAATGGAAAATATCGGGCAAAGTCCAAAATCCGGGCCCAAAAAAATGGATGAATCAGTAATCCGCTGCAATTGCAGGCTCTGGAAATCCGTCAAAATCTCGCCTTGAATCCGAAATCCGGACAAACTTGAAATATTTTCACAATCCGCCGATCCGTTAGCGTATTAACCCCCTCAATTAATAACTAACTTCTATAAAGGTTAGGGAATCGTATAATTTAATCCGTCCAAACAATTCTTTGAAAACACTTGGGTACGATAAACAATATCTTGAACATCGTTACCATACCTGCATAGAACGTGGCTGGATTTGTAAAATCTTGTGACATGGTAAAAGGAAGCAATCGAAGTCCCTCCTCTTGAAACCTGAAAATGGCTACAGGGCAGTTTCTGACAAGTATGATCAACTTCAGGGGCACCCAGCGACTTCATTCTGTAAAATAACTGTTGGAAGAAGCAATATTGCCTAGAAATTTCTAAAGCTTGAGAAAAACTGAAAATTTCTAGATAACCGTTCCATTCGTCTAAAATATTCGAAGGTTTTCGTATAGTTTAACTACGATTTTTGGAGGTTGTGTTTTCTCTTTTTAAATTCAAGATATTGCGATTATTGTAAAAAAAAAGCTCTCCTAAAACTTTTGGTATTAAGATAAAACGTCCCCTACAATTTTCTATGAAAGCAAGGCTACTCCATGTTCTCGAATTTTTGCCCAGACCCATGAGGGTAGCTAACACTATCGGATGAGAAGAAAAAGCCACCTAAAACTTTCGCGACACTATAGTTCCCCCAAGACATCCGAACAGATAAACAGTTATTTGGGGAACTCCACATTGACCAAACAATCCTCTAAAGCACAGAGAAAACCATCTGAAACACTTCTGGCGTATTCGGGAACATTCGGTCGTTGAGTGCTCCTACAACTTTGTAAGGATGATCCGCAAAATCTTGCTTCCATTGAGAGTCAGGTTTTCTGATTTTTATTCTGTAAATGAAAATGGCGCCGTAGATGTACATAATTGTTGCTTTATCCACAAATGTCCAGCATGATTGTAGGGAACCAAGTCAATCTTGAACCAAGTCAGTGTTGAATTCCTATGAAGAGACCCTCGTCAACTTTCGACAGCTTTTTTTTTTTAATTATGTTATGAAGAGGAAAAGATATACTATAAAACGTGATGACATGAACTGGCAAGTGGTATGCTTCGCCTTAACAACCTTCGTAACTAGAGGTGAAACCTCAATTCTAGTTCAGTTTTTTTCCGAGTTTTAACTATTGATATGTACTAATCACCAGCCTTATATATTACAAGCTTGATTGAATAGAAGCTTAAGTAACTGGTTAATAAGTAAAACTATTTGTTATAGCGTTTTCAAAACTATAGAAGACTATTCATCGTAGTTTCCTTTATCACTGACAAAGCCATGAAACACTGACAAAACAAACCTTAATCAAGTTGGCCATTTATAATGTCAAAACAATCGTCTATGAATTATTAAACAATTGCGTGTTCCGTCTTCAATATTGAGCACGGTGGATTAAAACTTAGTTGAGAATGAGAATATATGTCTTAAAACAAGTGATTCTACCCCCTGATCAAAGCACGTGTTCTTAACTCTTTGTCTAGTGTCTCTCTCTCATTTTCCCATTAATTTAATTACGAATGTTTGGAATATCGCTGCACAGAGAACCATGTGGCGAATCTGTGGTAATGTTCACGAATTGAAAGAAGCTTTGTTCTACCGAACGAACAAAGAAAGGCCTGAAACTGAAGTGTCTCATCAACAAATCTCAGTCACTCGAGAAAATCCGAAACGTTGCTTGGAAGTGATGTGTTTCTCTTGTAGCTGCGTTATTAGAGACACTCCTTTCTCCGGCCGACCTGTCTCATACACCTGTATACCGCTAATTAATTCTGAACTTGATATAAATATATCCGGTGGGCGTCTCGATACGTAATAATTACAATATTTTTTCGTCTTGCACTTAGTATTTCAACGAGTTAGGGAAATCTTCACCTATACTATAAGGAAAGAAGGTTAAAAAAATTCGTGATTTTTACAGCAGTATAATGAAAATAATCCAGTGTGACAAACGTTCGATATCTTTTTGTCTTAGTCCCAGCCGGGATCACTTTACTGATTTCGAGTTGTTTGATTAGCAAATAGACACGACAAGTTATTTTCAATTTAATATTTTTTTCCTCCCCTTATTGAAATCCGATCACATCTTAACACGAACACACAAAATCGCAATTGAAATATGTATAAACGCTGGGACGCATTACAATGTATATTTAAAATCAGTGCCACTGAAACAAAACCTCATCAGTGAATTTTGTCCAAAACATTGGACAACAACAGACCTCCTTTTAACCTGTAAGTTTTGTTTTCATAATGTAGGTCTTAAGGGAATTTGTCCTCTGTCTTTGCAGGGCAAGGGTCCCTTCAGGCAAAAACAAAATTTCGTTATACCAAAGAACTCTTACACAAGCCCAGGCCACGCTAAATCGAACTCGTTACCCCGTAGGCCTATGGCACAGATTCAGTCCGTTTATGCCCCACTTTAAGTAGGCATATTAAGTTAGATGTTAATGAGACCAGTGTGTATCTTATTCATCAATAGATTCCTTCTTGGTAGACCCCCAATTCAGGGTTAAAACAACATTGTTGAATTCGTAGTAGTTTGTGACTTAATTAAATCAAGTTGACGAATTATTTTGTAAACGCGTGGTATAAACTACGTTAAAAACAACAGCATGTCTATTTCCAAGAATCGAACTAGACGCACCACCTGAGAATTTAAATGAAGAAAGGGTAAACACTGAGCATCTCTCATCCCTCACTGCAAGGCCCTTTTAACTGACGTTAAAGTAACTTATGATTAGAGAGAAATATTTTTGGCATCTATAACGACCATAACAACGGCACAACCTGTTTAAAACAACCTTGAACTGAGTTTGATGACTAAAGCTTTACTACCCAATCAGGGTTCTATCTAGGATTTACCGTTTGGGGGGTAGTTCTTCAGCCAAGGGCTTTCTAGGGGGGTCGGGGGCATGTCCCCCCCGGAAATTCTTTGAAGTGAACTCGTGCTGAGATGCAATCTGGTACATTTTGAGACACAATTTTGGGAAATGTTACAGTGGTATTTTATTGTATTTTTTAGTCGTGATCACATTCTGGCAATGTTACAATACTCCATGGTCTTTGTCATATAGTGTCCTTATACGTGGAATGCTTACCCGTGCACTGACCTCTTCGCGTCTGGAGATGTTTCCGATATAGTTACTAATTTACTCAGGTAATGATAACAATATGTTTGGGGGGAAGCTGGGCATTTCGGGGGGGGGAAACGTCTACCCTTCAAATGCCCTAGATAGAACCCTGTGAATTGCAATCATCTTGTCAAGATTTAGCACTTCACAAAAGTTTTGAACTTTTTCTGTCAAGGGGGTTGAGAGCCACCTTAAACGTTAGTGCTTAACAATTGTAACGCACAAACAGAATTTAAAACATGGATCATCGGAGTTCGGTTTGTGAGTTAACCACTATTTGCATTACCTGAGCTTGTTTTAAAATAATTTGGCATTTTATTTATATAAGTCGTAGAAGCATCAAACTGAGAATACTGCTAATTTAGTTATTCTTTTGTCTTCTAGAAAATTGGCCCTCAATGACTCGCTTCAATATAAAGGTTCTCATGAATTCTGGGGATGAAATCGAGGCAAAGAGGGCTAATTAACATAAATATAAAAGAAATGTTTACATCAATTCGTAAAAGTAAGAATTACTGTAATATGCTAAAAAACCATAAAAGACCACCTTGAAATCAAGAGATATCAGGGTCAGGTCTGATCGTGTCGATCACGTGTTCTCTCTTGTTCTGGATTGATTTCAATTCTGACCGAATGGCTGACGCAGTATAGTCCGGTGGCTTAGTGCAAAATTTTGGCGAGATCTATACAGAGCGGACAAAAGCACCAAACTTTGCATGGTTGTAGCTTAGGGTATGTTAGTCAATATTAGGATCGGTGCCCACAACTACCTCTTCAGGATTTGCAGCAACCGCTCGCTGAAGTTCTCCAACAACCTTCCATGATGGGTGTCCTGTGCTGAAAATTGCAATCACTTGTTTTTTGCCATTTTTTGATGAAAATCACATAAAAAGGGAAGTAGATGGAAAAAGAAACTGTATTAATACTATTATTATTGAAACCAATGACTAAAACAAGTCGACTTAATGATATAGCAATTATGATGTACCATGGTGGGTGCCCTGTGCTAAAAAAAATGAATTCCTTTTTTTGCCATTATTTTGATGAAAATCACATGAAGGACATGAAAATAAAAAAGAAATTGTATTATTTTTGAAACCAATGAAAAAAAAACAAGTCAACTAAATGGAAAATCCAAGGAAGATGTTTTCAGACGCGTATTCAGTCCCAAATAGCCTTTCAAGTTGGCGGCTGTGTCTTTTCATGGACTGTAAGTATCTACAAGAATAAATTGCCGTTTTTTAGGGGAAATTGTGTACAATTTGAATCACGACAAGTTTAAGTGAATTTTAAGTTCTTCTTGGTGATAAATTTGTTCTCGAAAGTCACATTTTCTCTTCACATTTTGTGCCGATTACTAATGACTATACTGAGTCAGGAGCCCATCAAATGATGATGGGCTCCTGACTGATGGGCTCCTGACTGAGTTTATTTTCGTTCTGGTTAAAATTAATAATAGTAAAAATGGCTTCTTTCTATAGCGCTCGTATCCTGAGCACATGGTGTTTAACAATGTTAAAGAAGGAAAAAAATTATATCTCGAGCATGAAATAACATATATTAAAATCTATTTGCAATTCACAAAGAACAAGAGAAGGAAACAAGAATTCATCTGTTTTAAAATTATTTTGCCTTTAAAGTTTATATATAATGATAATAAGTCATGCAAAAAACTAAATATACATTCTATAAGTATAGATACATGATCTGCAGATATTTAAGACGTTTTACAAAAGTATTGACTTACTCTCTAAAAATTGCGTAAAAATATATGTTCTCAGTCCTTTCTTTCAACTGGCTAAAGATGGTGACTTGTGAAAATCTAGCTAATGGTAGTGAGTTCCACCGTTTAGGGGGCACACTGAAAAAGTCTTTTCCCGGTGAGTTTTCGAGGTTGTTCTAAGAGCTGCTGAGATGCAGACCACAAGTTCCCGGAAGGCCTTCGATAACAACTGTACGCTAGATAGCTAGGTGGAAGGTTATTAAGTGATTTGAAAACTGACAAAATAAGTTTAAAAACAACATGATAACTAACAGGAAGCCAGTGAAGGTCAAATAAATGATGTGTTCGCAAAGTTTACGAGTCCGAGTAACGATCCTGGGGGCAGTGTTCTGAACATATTATTAAAAGTTCCTTCAAGTGCATTTTCCTACAACCACAGAGCAAGGAATTGCAATTAATAGTCTGTTTTAGATGTAATAAAAGCATGCACTGCAATTTCGCTAGACTCCTGTGTGAGACACTTTCTTATCTTTGATAAATTCCTGAGTTGGTGAAACGATAATCTGCAAAAGAATGCTGAGATGTGTGCGTCAAACAGCACGTTGTCATCAAATACTACTCCCAGGCTTTGTTGGTGGTGGTTCTTAGCCTTGCATTACCCATCGCTAAAGGGTGGACGAATACGGTACATCGACAAGATAAGCATGATTTCAGTCTTATTATGATTGAGTTTAAACTCTTTTCTACACTCCAAGATGGAAATCAATTGGGATCGTTGTCATATTTGCCTAGGGTGAGAATCGAAAGGAGAGGATCTGAGAAATCCATTAATTTAACGGAACAATTATTTATAGAACGCTTCTTGACAATTTACTAGAATTCAAGAAAGAGGACTGTGCCGTCTTGTTGCAATTAGACCAATTTTCATATTCAAATCACTACAGTAGTAAACACGTTACTGAAGTGCAAAGTGCCATCAATCCTGTCACCTTACGTCCAAGTTAGAAAAAGCAAACTAGAAAAGAGAAAAAAGCTTGTTGAAGCAGATCAGAAACAGCCAGTTGGAGATTGTGGCACCAAACGAGCTTGTAAGACTGACACTATAGCGGAAATGCAAAGTGTGTGCCTCTGTTTGTAACGAATACAGCTTAATATGAAGTTCGGCAAGTATGAAGAAATGTGTATCATTGTCCACTGCATTTGCTCTGTACTCAGCAAATGCTCTTGATTTATTTAATTTCTCGTCTTCCCCGACCTTCCAAGCTGCTCCACTTTTCTTCTTGCGTTCCTCTGACATGTATGCCTATTTCGCACTTCAGCCTTTTTAGTACATTTTCAAGGAGCGTTCTATAAATTAATGCTTGTACCGTTAAACCTTCTTTTGTTGATTCTTGGCAAATATAACAACGATCCTAGTTAATATCCATCCTGGTGTGTAGAAACTATCTCGGCTTCAGAAACCTTTAACTAACCAGTAAGTTAATAAACTCAGTATAGTCATTCATAATCGGGACAAAATATGAAGCGAAAATGTAGCTTTCGATAACAAATTTATCACCAAGAAGAGCTGAAAACTTCTATTAAACCTGTCGTGATTCAAATTGTACACAATTTCCCCTAAAAAACGGCAATTTATTCTAGGAGATACTTACAGTCCATGAAAAGACACCTTCAAGCCGCCATCTTGAAAGGTTATTTGGGACTGAGTACACGTCTGAAAACATCTTCCTTGGATTTTCCATTTAGCTGACTTGTTTTTGTCATTGGTTTCAATAATAATACAATTTCTTTTTTTATTTTCTTGTCTTTCATGTGATTTTCATCAAAATAATGGCAAAAATCAAGGAATTGATATTTTTTAGCACAGGGTACCCACCATGGTACATCATAATTGCTATATCATTAAGTTGACTTGTTTTAGTCATTGGTTTCAATAATAATAGTATTAATACAGTTTCTTTTTCCATCTACTTCCCTTTTTATGTGATTTACATTAAAAAAATGGAAAAAAACAAATGATTGCAATTTTCGGCACAGGGCACCCATCATGGAAGGTTGTTGAAGAACTTCAGCGAGCAATTGCTGCAAATCCTGAAGAGGTAGCTGTGGGCACCGATCCTTATATTGACTAACATGCCCTAAGCTACAACCATGCAAAGTTTGGTGCTTTTGTCCACTCTGTATAGATCTGAGCCTTTAGCCACCTGACTAGTAGGAGGCGAAACGCAAAGGGCATGAATACGGAGTAAACTGAGATTTGTGCCCTTCAACCAGAGCCATCACCACTTAAATAGATGCGCGTGCACAGTATGGCTATATGAATAGAGCTGTAAAAAGATAGCTGATGTCTAGATAGTTTATCTTGTCAGTTCTTTGTTTTTGCAAAAGTGAAAAATAGTTCAAACAATTCTTCTTTACTGTTTACCATATTCATGCAAATCACTGATTCAGCCTTTTAAACTGCATAACATAACGAAGTGCTATTATTACAAATGCGTCATGGCATCCAAGTGCTCGGTGACTCAAGCGAACGAAGGTCTTAGAACCACGTATATTAGGTATACATTATGGACTTTTGTGCTCCGGATGGGGTCACCAACTTATCGTGGTGAGGCAGTTTGGTAGGGCCACCCATGCCGAAAAGGTCTAAAAGTAGAGTGATCCCCTGGTCCTCCAGGTTGGGGATCGGGGGTAGGGCTAACGACCCCGCCCCATAAAAAACACTAATTGTTACAGAAACCAGAAGTGTTGATTATGAGACAACACTAACTGGGAGTGTTGCTGCTGGGGCTGAAATGATGCTCTTGGGACAAAGCAAGCTGGAAGCCTAAAGGCCGATAGACCTCTAGCCCCCAAACGACAGATGACCATTGGTTGCTGACTATGGTGGAAGTAAAATGGGCAGGGTAGCTAGAAGAATAGAAAGGATAACAAGATACGCCTATTCAAGACTTCAGTTCGACCGGTCCTGCTATATGGATGTGAAACTTGGAAGATCACTAAGACCGATGAACGGAAGCTAAATAGTTTCCAGGGCCAGTGCCTGAGATGGATACTTCGGATTAGACGGCAGCAGAGAATGACAAACAAAATAGTCGACTGTTCAAAGACCCTCTATTTTCTCTTCAAAGTCCGTCCAGCGCCCGTGATAAAAAATAAAAACTGCGTGGGATTTATTGACCGCCAGCTCAAGGGGATCAATGCTCGCCGATGTTTTCGAAAAGAACGAAAAGAAAAATAAAACAACGTCTGAGTACAGGCTAAAAAAATAGTGGTTGAGATGGCAATGGCTAAAGATAAGAAGGTGGAACTGGACAGAACACATACCCAGGGGAAAGGATGTGAACGACTGTTTTACTGCATTAGGGTGGACCCCAAAAGGTCGGAGGGTGAGAGGAAGACCAAGGACTGTTGAGGAAGAGCGAACAAAGGCGAGGTGGAAGGGCTGGGAAGTAGCCAAAGCGGTAGCACGGGATAGAAAGTGTTGATCAGAAAGTGTGATGGTCTTATGCGCCTACTGGCATGACGAGACTTTATGATGATGATGACGATTCTGGACTCTTTTGTGATTTAGGAGGGCTTATAACCGGGAGGGGGAGCTTATATCCGAGGGGGCTAAGCGCTAAGCGCTTCGAAACAAGCTATAGCGGTGCTGATTAAAAAAACGTTTTGCATTTACTGGTTTTTAATGAACCCATTCGCTCCTGGAGATTTTGCCGAAAAACGCGTTTTGAAGCTAGTCGAGTGGTTTTCTGGTCACTGTCGTGCTATAAAGAGATAAAACTTACCACAAACCGGTTTACAGTTCGTACACTTGGCGGCCTTCTGATCCAGATGCAAAATATCAGCTTGGGAAGTTCGGGCATGCGGGCATTCGGGCATCCTTCCTTCTTTTTTCGCTTTTCTTGCCTCATTTTTTTTTCTCTTGCTGGGCATTTAGTAGGTTTCATTTTGGTGGGAAGAGTGTTTAGGAAAGCTTTTAGGATCTTAGGATTAGGTGAAAGCAAAGGTAGGTGAGCAATGGAACAAGATTTCCATGGAGATTTTCAGGTCAATGTCAAGTGGTTTTTTGCTTCTTTCTCCGGTGTCCTTGACTGAATTGTGCTCATTCTGGTATGGTTTGAAAGATCTCTTCACTCTACACAAGTTACCGAAGAAAGTTGTCCTTGAATGTTAAAACTGATGACGTCACAAAGGGTAGAAAGGACGTGGATCCGCACGGGCGGTTACGGGCGGTTCAGGGGCGAATGGGTTAAGTTTCAAAACGGAGGTAAACAGGTAAATGGAGTTGTACCCCAAAAGCTTTTACACAAGGGCGCACGATGAATAGGCAGCCCCAAGGGAAGATGAACAAAAACCAAAAACAAATACAATTACATGGGATGTTTGTTCCCCTTAGGCTGAATTCAATCCCTCCCCTTACTCAGTTCAGTTAGATTAATTTTACCAGGTATAAGGGTGATTATTTAACAATTAATGAATGAGGCTGAGTACCGGTATCTTATGAAGAACTATGGAGATCTCGGAGGGTGTTATCCGGCCTCGACGGATAACACCCTCCTCGATCTCCAGAATTCTTCATATGATACGAAAGCCGAATTCAATAATTGTTTTATTATTCATTCAGAATAATTCTTAGTTTAAAAGCATAGCTTAAACATGCTTACCTCCATCGATGTTAAGTTCATCTTCGATAGTGCACGTTTAGGGTTATTCAGCTCCTCAGATGTTCTCCAAATAGCAAATGTCGCCCTTCGAGTTGCCTTCTTGCTGTTCTTGCCATGTTTTTAACTATGATACTCTTGAAACGAGTGAAATGTCCGCCATTTTTGTTTTCACAACCATAACAACTCAACCTCATCCCCAGGTCTTCTCGGTTAACGATGTATTAACCTGCAAGAAGGCTGCACTTTTGACGTCATCGGTTCGTTAAACGCAAATTCTTCCAAATTTGGTCATCAGTAGCTGGTTATGGTGAATTATGCGTACGCTTTTGGCCAATCAGAATCGGGGAAATATTTTGAATGAATAATAAAGATGATTAAATCCTTCGGTACTCTAAGTAGGACATACATCTATGGAATACTTATGAGTTTTGAACAAGCTTTAATACACTCCTGGCGGTTTACCAACCACTTATGGGCGTATGAAAGGTGAAGTTTTTACAACAAAAATCTAAAACATGAAAACATTTCTAAATAACTTAAAATATCATAATATACATCACAATAGTTATTAATAGAGTGATTTTACTTGAACCGTGAAACAGATAATAACAACTGGTGCAAAATAGCTACAAATAAACAAACGAAGACAATAGAATTAGTGCATAATAGTGCGTAGTATTCTACAAATGTAATACCTATTTCACGGGTTAAGTAAAATCACTCTAAAAGGTACACTTAATTACAATTATGGAGAGCTCATTACATAACATAGATCTAAGGTTTTAAGCCCATTATGCTTGACTAAACTCAGTTCTTTTCAGACGCTGATTTGATTTACAAAAGCTTTTTACAAAATGTTATGTGCACTAAGCTAAGGAGGAATCGGATTTACCTGGTCGATGTAAGAACCTGTGAACTTCACTTTGTTTCATTCGCACCTTTTGTTTTCCTAGGTTCTATTAATTGTGTTGACTTCTTTGCTTTCTGTTGAATTACATCAGCTGTGAGTTTTACAGTCTCTTACACCGAGGATGTGCTCAGGAATCATAGAGAAAAAAATTAGCCTCACTGAAAGCAATAGAGAGCAGAAGTAGTTACGTCACGTTGCCACGGTAGCGGAATTTCTGGATGACAACAAACCGAAAAACGTCTTTTACAACTGTTTCAGACTTCATCGATCTTGGTTACTTTCAATTAATTTGTCAAATGTTGGCTAAATTTTCCGGGGTAAAACCCGAAAGGACCGTATTTAAGTTAAGAAAAAGCAAAAACAACAACAACAACAACAAAATTGAGTTGGCTCACCTAGTTTATAAAGCGGACGCGTGAAATTTGGTTTTTTACGTCGTAGTCGTGCTACGTCGGCTAAGAAATGTACAAAACAGCGTGATGCACGTGCAAAGTTATTGTTTTGCTATCTAAACCTACTGCTTTTTTGCCGTTCTCGTTGCCGTCGCCGTCGTCGTTGCTTAACCTCCCTATTATTTTGATCCAAAAATTGTGCTACCATGGTAACATGACGTCACACTTCTCCCTTCTATTCCGCAATACCTTTTGTAACACCAATCACAATACACACTCATGAAGCAATGGGTTAACCAGATTTGGCTTCTTTCCGGTAAGGTTATCCTCATGTATGATTTGTCCAAAAAATGCAACAAAGAGGTCGCTTTCGAGGTAACTTTTTTCTTTGTTTCGTAGCCTAATTGTCAGACAGTCCAAGGTCGTGCGCTGGGTGTACGAGCGAGCGAAGAATCACCGGCTACGTGTTTCTTGCGGAAATAACGGCAGCCAATTTCATCGACTTTTCGAAATACTTAAAGATACGTTACTAAGCAACTAAACAATCAGGAATAAAACCAGTTGCTACTCGTTCACACTCGCTGCCTTGTATATTTATTTGGATGAGAATCGGCGAAAATTCTAAGCGCTTCATCTAACTGGGAAGAAATCATGGGACGAACATATAACTACTTCGGTCTAACTATCAAGAGGAAGATTTATTATTTGATCGCTTATGGCAAAAGTAAACACATCAACATACGGTAACCAATATATTAACTGACAAATGTTCCACAAATATATATATTGGTAAATCTTACCATAATACTAAAACAATAAACGACTTCTTTAGACAATCTTCTTACACTAAAATCTCCTTCAAGTATTAAAACACAAAAACTCAAAAACTCAAATACAGGAGCTACTTAGTTAGCTGAAGGAAAAAGTTTGTTCTAATTGTCCCAAAAATCATATCCTATGAACGATTCAATTTCACAGGACATCAGTTGAATTCGCAAACAACTCCTTGGAATAAGTGTGGACTTAGTTCCGTAGCAAGATAAACAGCAGCAACGTCAAGAAAAATAAACTCTCTGCCTGTTGATCAATGCCTTCATCCACCTTAAACGAAAAATAAAAGGAGAGATGAGAAAAGAAATAAGTCCCAGTTATTTACCAACGTTAATATTGGATATATTTTTAGCATTGTTTAATAATAAAAGACTGTCACAACAAACAAGAGTTTCGGCTTCAATAGATCGCAGTTTTAACTGACAAGGGCCTTTACAGAAATATTGTAACGCGTAAAAAAAAAAGTTAATTGAGAAAAGCCTTTATTCTACTGAGAATAGATCAATAGATGATTAAGGGACGGACCACTTGAAAAGTGATTAGGGGGGAGGGGGAGGGGGGGGGGGTGGTGTTGGGGAAAAAACAAAATAAAACTGCAAGGGAAAATGTCCCAAAAAAAATTCATGCAAAATAAAACCCAAGGGGTGGGAAGGGATGTACCCTCAGCCTGAACTAGAAAAGAAAAGACAAATTTAGAAACCGATTGAAATCGCTTTAAAAAAAGTGTATATTAGTATATATCACTTTGTAGCTTATAAACAGAGCTGAGTTCTTAGCTCCGACATTCTTGAAGCATACAATAAAAAATTCAGAGATTTTGTTTTGGAATAGATCTACATCAGCCTTACTTGTCTCTCAGCGTGGCTTTGACTGTGACCGTTTCCTGTTGACCATGCACTTCGCGTTCCACTGCAAAGAACAAATTGCTAGTTATTTTAAGAAATCAGTGGGGTACAGTATTCATCTTATCTCCTAACGGGATTTTTGTCACTACTTTTAGACCGGGGGCTTATTAGAAGTACTGAGGCTCACCTAATTTGTTCTTTTTATGAGGCTATTCATATCAAGTTTACATTGACAAAATGAATAAAAAGTTTAGCAATCTCAAGCAATGGTGTTTGAATTAGAGGTTTGGGGCAAGGAGGAACGGCACAATTTCAGTGTCACTTCGAGATCTATGATAGCCGGTGACAAAAGAAAAATATGCACCGGCAAACTTATTTTTGCGAAATATATCCTAAGCACTGGGCAAACGTTCTCTCAAAGGGGTTTTATTTGAATGGTAACACCAAAGGAGTTTGAGTGCTAATGTGTTTAAAGCAGTTATACAGCAAGGTCGAGTCCTAGCATCTCTCAGTAAAGTTCTTTGCGCGGCTTCATGATGGTAAAAAAATATTTAAAATCTTAAAGCTCATCAGTATTTTCTCGTTGATTGTTGTAGCTTCTGGAACTATAAGTGTAACACTTGCATAATTATCCAATTGAAATAAGTTGATCACGATGGAATCGGGTTAGCCTGGATAGCATGCGTTTTCGAAGAATGAGCAACGGGATTTACAGTTTTGACCGCGCGAAAATGGACTCTCGTTCCTCGTTCTTTGCTCCAAAACTGCAAATTATCATCTCCACCATATAGTACCCACCCTAGCTAACTTACTAGTAGTAATCACAAGTTATCACAGAATAGAGAGGCGTGTTCCACAAAAAATCGAGAAGGTAGGTGGTCAAATAACCTGCTTTCCGGAGCAAATGAACAGTTTCCTAGCTGAAAATGATACATTGACAAAGATATCATAAAAAGCATAATTAGTTGTAATGTTGCCACTGCAAGAGGCCAGATCATTCCGACCAGTTTACAGTGACAAACGTACGTTACACTATGCACAACAACGTCTAGTTAAAAGTCATAGTTTCACTTGCACTTAAGGGCACAGCTCTGCTGACACTAGCCTTCAATTCGGCGTATTTTTAGGGCGAGCAAAGGCTGCCTGCTACTGATGAGTTTTTGCACTACTCATCTTTCATTTTATCGATGACGAGAATGGAAGTTAACCGACTGTTTTACATATCTTTCAGGTATGGTCTACCAAATATGATAGCGGCGTCGAGTCATGCTCAACCACAGGTGTATATGGAATCTTCTATTTCATTCAGTAAACAAGTAACAAAAGCAACGTCGCTAAAACCATAAAGCGAAACTTTCGCTCTGAGGTGGTAATTTTTTGGGCCAGAGAAGATTATGCATATTCTCGAAATGTTGCGTAGTCTCTGCACATTAGAACGGACTTTTCAGTTCAATTAGTTCTTATTTTCGTAATTTACTTTAGTTAAGGGTTTAACCGGTTCTTTTGTTTCTTCAGGCTAATGATGACATGCCGGATCCTGTGGCATTTTTCCTTTTCTTAGTCTTTATTATCTTAATAAAAAATGATAACTGAATGATATTCAGAGTTCAGCCGGGATTAACATACCTGCATTCTAACGCAGTTTTAATTTACCAAACTCTTATGTCTAAACACTGTTAATTATTCATTCAAAATATCTCGCAGTTTCTAATTGGCTCTAATCCTCCGACTAATTCTTCTTAACCAACCGGCGCTTACCATATTTAGAAGACGTGGCAATATACCGTCAATTCGATGGTATATTCGATTGGAAACGAGGCTGAACGTTAGTATATTTGATTGAAAACGAGGCTGCTTGGGCAAGAGTGAACTAAAAAAATGGAGTTCACGGCTATTCGAGGACGAAATAGCTGACTTTTTGATTCGAAGAAGTACAAAAACACGCAAAGCATATTACACGATGGACGTTATTTATTTTTTGAGGAGAAAAACCTTTTTTTATATCCGCGAATACTGTGCCTAGAAATAAACAAAAGTTTTGAAGAAAGCCTACGAGGAGGTAAGCATGTTTAGAACTTAGAAATATTTTGAATGAATAATAAGACAATTATTGAATTCAGCTGTCGTACGATGTGAAGAATTATGCAGGCCTCGGTGGATGTTACCCACCAAGGCCGAGGCCTCCTAATTCTTCACATCCTTCTCAGCCTCACTCTATGATTCTTAATTATTAGTCCAGTGTCAAGAAGGCATAAAGAAAAACATTCATCAATATAGATAATCGACCCTTTGTGTTAACTGAATATGATCAAATGTTTTGCTAGGGAACCAAATAACAGTTTTGACAGGTTTTGTAAACAATCTCGTTATGACAGATCTCGAATATATTCATAAAATGACCGTGGCCGGTTAAGCACAGAATCTTCATGGGCCGCTAAACATCAACTATTTCGTTTGGAATACAGCGCGTATTTTTTGATTGCCTTCTGTGTCTGTAAATCGAGTTATCTGTTTTGAAACAGTCAAAAACTGGACAATGATCAGTAAAAATTAAAATTGATTAAAAAAATCGAAGATAATTAAATGAAAAAATTGCATATGAATATACCAAGAAAACAAAGATGAAATTGAGCACACAATTTTAAACGCCAACGCGCTTTCACTTAAAAAACTTCTTCTTAAACGGGATGTGTCTTAGCACATACTACCTTCAAACAATACAAAAATGATGCCTCAGTGAATGCATGACTTCCTATTGAGTAAATAACGACTAGCTAACTTTTATCATGTACGCAAATTGTAAACTGTTGGGCGATGTGATTCTTTCCGCGAAGAGAAATGCCTTGCATACGACAACGTTTGACGAATGTTCTCTAGAATGTATGGACGGTATGAAAAATGCCCATTATAAGCGGGGACCAGACATATATCTATATGATAACTGAATCGAGGAAGCTTAGAAACTGCTGGTAGATAACCTCTCCTCAAGACACCGAAGAACTGGAGGTAAGCTGGATTAAAGAAGAGTTTAGAAAGACTGCCTGTAAACTATGTTTGGAATAACAAATGTAACTCCTATGAAATTGTCAGTTAGTGGTAGAAAGGGGCAAATACCTCCAAGCGACCACTGAATCGAAAGCAGTAAACGCCACAGACTTGCTTAAAAAGAAAACATTTCAATACTTCTAAATCTTGGACTAAAGGTGTAGAAAGTTAATGTTTAAAATTCCAATTTTTTTCGCTGGAAATTACGAAAAACGATGGTATCTTTTGCTTCACTTTCCTGATTATTTAGAATGTTTGAAATGTTTTCTCAATATTCCCTTTCATCGAACAAAATTCATTATAATATATTGCACCAGAAGACAAGGATAGATGAGATATCCGGGGAATTTTTCATGGAATGTCAATATGTATTTCGCAGAAACTTCGACGACCAGCCGTCTGTGATCTAACTAAAAAGAGAAATGTCAATAAACCAGGTGAAAAACAGAATGGATATTAAAAAACTGACGGCTTTTAGGATACAAATAATCACTTGTTTTTCAGAGTGAATACATCAAACGTAACACACGACAGCGCACGCAAGAGCTGATTCCCCCTTCGTTCGTTTGCTCGCTTGCTTGTTTCGTCATTTCGACTGGGTAGACAGACCAGTGGGTAGTCGTCGAAAGTTAAGTTATATTTTGCAGGGAAAATGTTTAAAATTTGACCAGAACTAGCCACCCCTTGCTGCCCGCGTCATTTGAGGGCAAACCACTGAAATTTAGCCATGATCTGCTTTGCACTGATGGCTGAAGTGTTCGTCTTGAGAGCGGTCTGCTTTGGGAGAGCTTACGGTGCCTTAAACTGGCAAAAACAAACAAACAAACGAACAAAGTATGACGGGAGTTTACTGCTACGTGAAGGACAATGAATTTGGAGTTGAAGTCAAAAGTAATAACTCAGCCTTACAAGTTATTGAGTAATCATTTCCTATCTTGCTATTTCCTACTCCCAGCTCAAATTCGTGGAGATACAGGACACACAAATTGACTCAGCAAAATGTATTTTTATTCGGGTAGGGTCGACGTTTTGCGTTTTGTTCACAAAAACAAGTGACGTACAGCGAAACCCATAACGGACGTCTTCCTTAACAGAAGAACTAATACGAAGAACTGAAACAAATCAGTACTAAATTATACTGAAAAAGACAGCCATAGCATACGAATACCTTCTGAACAGGATTACGTGCCACACAATTGGAAACCGTTGACATACACCGAAGACGAGAAGATGGAGGAGAGTGTAAAGGCCAACGTGCATTTAAGCAAGGTATACTGACATGGTCTCTAATTCACCCTTTTTTGTTATTTTAGATAACGACCGGGTATTGGAAGAATGGAAGATGTTTGCCTTACAATCGGAACAACATCTGACATTTCAAAATGCGCGAGCCTACGGTCCTTACAGACTGTTCGATTTTTAAAGCATGCGCAAGTACAAGGATACTCGAAGTGCACATGTGTGCCCGACGAACAGCAAGATACGGTTGGCACAGCATACAGGAGAAAACTACATCATCAACCCAATTAAGGAGGGATCTTAGCCAAGGTATGTGAAGATTCTGCACGATAAATCATGAAATATTTCTCAGGTTCCTTTATCACCTTCGTATACCTTTAATTTTTTAGCCTTTCGACAGGAAAACAACGATTGACTCGACTCAGTTCCACTGTAATTACACTAAGTATACAGGAGAGACCATGAAGAAAACGTCAACAAGAACGCCAAAAAACAATTAGATTTTAAAGCAAAACAACAGTTCTGCACATGAACCCTACCTTATGGTACATTTCTACGACGTCCACCGCACGACTGCGACATTAGAGACTTTTAGATCCGAGTTTACCGCGAACCTCTAACCGCGGTTTGCGGTTAACCGTTTGCGGTTTGACGTTCAAACATAATTCGATTTAGATTGGCGGTGGATTAAAGAAGTGGATTCTGGTTTATTTTTCCATTTAGAAATAGGAAAAATATCAATCAATGAAAATAAAAGAAATTTACGGTAACACTGGGTTATCTAGCAGCAAAGAGCAGTAAATTCTTACATTAGTTCTTCTTGCAAATTTACGGCCGCCATTTTGTCACGTGACCTTCAGCGGTTAGAGGATCGCGGTAAACTCGGATCTAAAACTCTCTATTAAAAATTCCTACCGCAACGCTTCATGGAGGACGGGGACACATGTCAATGAATTTTCTTTTCTCTTCTTGAATTAGGTTTCAGAACTGACTTTAAAATTCAGCAGCAGGAAAATTCTCCTGCATTGATCGAACGTGAGCAAGTAAAAGAGAACAGTTTGAATGAACGCAAAATCCTTTTATTGAGAGATGGTTATCGCTACCGTCGTCGTTGTGGTCGCTTAAGCTGCCTTACGTCAATGACCAAGTTTTTTCGTTTCATTACAAATCAATTTCTTCTTTAAGAAAGCATGACTGTTCAATTTATAGCATAAATAGTGAAGTTTGCAACACTACTCTATCGATCAGTAAATGAGGCATATAAGATGCACGTACCACCCGAGTGTAAACGCCAGATGACTCTTAGCATCAATTTATGGAACGGCTGTGTTGGGGCAAACAGCTTTTAATCACCAGTCACTTTAACCCGGAACACTCGCACACGACTAGACAATCACACAGTATGCATTGAACTTAAACAAAGGTCTAAATTTCATAGCCATATTCTTAAAATGGACAAAACACGGGAACTTTAGTTCTGTGTCAACAAGAAGAAAACTGTCTACACAGCATCATCTTGGACCCTTATTTTCAACCAGCCTCTATACTTTCAAGACGTTATAAAATTACTATGAAGAACAATTCGAGAGCTTTTTAAAGCTCTCGAACTAAGAAGACAATCACAGCAGGGCGTGTAATGCCTTTTTAGTTTATCTGAAATGAACGCCCGTAGTGTAGTTTTCTTAATTAGACACTATTGTTATGATACTGCCATTAACTCTTGCAGGTGAAACTAGTTTATCTATTAAAGAAAGTAGACGTATTCCGCGTAATTAAACCCCAACGATACGCTGGTTGCACATCGATTTGCACCATTTGCCCCACAACCAGAATTTATATTGTCACTCAATTTGGCCCTGCATCTGGTTATCTACACAATTACTTGATTCCAATGGTAATTTGGCGTGGATAAAATTGGCTATTTGTAAAGGTTAGGACGACTAAATAAAAGTACTCACCGAGTTCACGGCCGAAATCTTGATTTTATCTGGTGAGCGAACTGGGGAGACTGCAATTTGCTCGTGAGTTTTACTACGCTTTGAACTACATGTTCTTCAGCTGATTTCTGAATTTCGTTGCCTTCGTCGCACTCAGTTTTGCCTAAGTTAGGGATACGTATATCAATCTGATCAATCATACTCTATTGAAGCACCTCAATGAATAATTATCAATATACGTACACAATTTTCACAAATACAGGTTACAAATAAAGCCCAATCCAATTTTTGAAATAATTTCTTTGTTTTTCTTGTAGACTCAAGATGGCTGAAAAACAGGTAAGAGCATCGAAGATAGTATCATGCTTTTCCTTATGACGACGTCAAATTTCCCAACAAATATTGAGCAAAATGTTAAATCGTTGCGCTGGATTATAATCTAAGATTAAATGCACTATAGGAAGCTGAGTAGCATCACCTCTTTACGGATAAAAAAAGAAAAAAATTAGCTTACAGGGATTTTTTATTACACAGGGTGGAGTGTAGGTTTTACTGCTTCACGTTACATAAAAACTCCGTAAGCGGGTTACAAAACACAGACACATGTCAGTTATCTCAACATAGGGGTATTTGTTGTGATATTCAACAACTGGAACGTTTTAGCAGACGAATTAGACAATGCTATTAAATCCTTTGTACAGCTTAAAAGGATGCACTCGACCCGGACTATTTCACGGCTTTAAATCAATATTTTAAATTCCTGTTTGCAATGTTTGCTTCCTTTCTGGGTCTCTTGCAAGGTATTGTCTAACCTGTTCAGGTTTATACTTCGTGAAACGATTAATACATCATTTTTCAACCTTCAATGTACTATATTTGGCTACGGTTGTTGTGATGTACGAACATACTTAAACATCTACTTATCTTTACGTACATGTGTCATTGACGAAGTTAGTGAAATAGAACAAAATATTTATTAAAACGATATCATGGTGGAAATGATTGTGAACTGATAGATCACTCTGTCAAGGTACATAGAGATTTGCATCTTCACTTCTGACTTTTGGACCAAAACAAACGATGTTTTTGGCTATTTTTCAGAAAAATGATGAAGAAAAGGCTAAGGAGGAACTAGCTGCTAGGTAAAAAGTAAAAAAATCTAACGTATAAAATCACTGATAGTCATTAAACAGATACCGTAATTACTAAGCTCGGCAACAAGTAAGGCGTGCGTTGCTTTTGTTCATAAACCTACAAAGGCCCTTAAATATCACTCGAACTTTGCCTTTTTTCAATAAATAGATCCTCTATTCCTGTACTTAAAAAGAGAATATTGCTATTAGCGCTTCTTCTAAGGTAGCTCGATCCAGTATTTGTATAGACTGATACCTTTCACCTTTGGACCTCCTATACTTAAATAACTTGGTCTTTATCGTAAATACATTATAACACATGGTCACATATAGACTGAACTTTATTATGACATTACACATAATTTTTTCGCGAACGGAATACCACGTAACAATGACGTCGCAATGGTTTTCGCTCTTAATCGAATTACAGTCCTTATTCGCACTTTCTCTGGAAATGCTCTTTGCTAGCGAAGTTTCACAAAAATGTCCAAGTGAAATTTGGAGATATCGTGGAATTTCTAGACGAAGACTATTTGGAATTTCTGCATGAAGGCTATTTGATTTTATCGCTGTTTTTTGTGAGAACAGCCTCCTAGTTATAAAAAGAGCTCAGCATTGAGTTTTACCCAGATACTTTCCAGTCTTTCGAAATCAAGCAAGCCTACCTGTCTACAAAAATACTGGGTCGAGCCACCTTAAAAAAAATTGGGCCACCTGCCTCTTTTAAAGTAACAATTTAAGACTCCAAATATAAGATGAGGGAATCAATCAATGTGGAAGAGAGAGTCAGGTTTCTTAAAAACCAAAAAGAGCTAAAATATTTTTCAAAGCCTGCTAGAGACACACGTACGCAGATGACACATTGGGGAGAAATCGAGTAGTGTTATCAATGCAAATGACTTTCGGCCCTCAACTGAAAAGAACTGCTTCTCTTAGTGTTACAAGATCGTTCGGAACCTTTTCAATAATTTTACCAGTTTTAATTTATGAAGTTAGAAAAGACTTGTTCCACTTAAAACTTTTGATAGAAAATAGTCCTGCAAATCTCTCAGTAAGAGAGTAATTCTCCTTACATTTTATAAGCTTGGCGATTTCTGGAGGCTCTCTCGCCATCTTTATTATATGAGCTGTTCGAAACATTTCCCTGCAAACTTAAACCGATATTTCAAACCTTTCCCAAATATAACTGATGTTTACTCAACTTAGTAAGCCAGTTAGCAAGAACAAATAAACGAATAAATAAATCAGTAAATGACTTGCTACTAGGAATCAATCTGATATACAAAAGCAAAACGGTGAAAGCTTACTTCGCCTTTATAACTTGGTGTTGATTAGTGAGGATGACGTCACTGAAACTGCTCAAGATCTTCAAGCCGCTCCAGATCCCGGCTACCGTCACGAGGTAAATGTTATTATTGTCTTCCTTGAACATTGCATGTCATTCTGGTAAATCTTCAGTGACATCTAAAGAAAAGCAATATTGATTAAACAACATGATGTTAATGGACTTTATATCAAGACAGTACACCTAGCTGCAAGAAAATATTTGGGCGCAAAATGAGCTTAAACTAAACGATGACTTTGTGTTCAATAGACTTGTAGCACTCAATCCCTAATTTACCCATCTGTATAGGCGTACTTGAATTCTATTTTAAAATATTGCTCTCATAGTAAAAGGAGCATTAGAATCACGTGTTCCTCGAAACATTTAAGGTCATTAAAAATAAGGACCAAGTCGAAAAAGCACTCAACTGCGGAGGTAACAAGGTTACAAGTTAGGTGTTCCTGTCAACAAATGACGAAAGAATTTCCGTTAAGCTGCGTAGCACTTTAGAAAATAGAAGTAACAAAAATTTTCATTAAAAATAAAGAAATCATGAACAAAAGTGCCGTGTTTAGGTTGAAATTATCCTTTCCACACGTTTCGGGCCTGGCCCTTCATCAGTGGAAATACCAGTTCCACTAGGTGTTCTTTTGCAACTTTAGAACCGACCAAGAAGAGTTTGCTCATTCAAGGCTGAAATTATCAAATTAACGACAGTTTAGGCGTAACAGGCTGTCGAATTACTAAACATATATTACGCCAAGTCATGCGACGTAATCATGCCCATCCTGAATGCTTCTGAGTCAATCATGAGCAGCAACGTTGTGATACACTGAACATTGTGATTTTTTTCTTAGGAACAATACAGTGATGGAGGGCGTTTGGTCCGACAATGCACGGACCTCGGTGGTAGACATAACCCTGTTTGGTAAGAAAGTTCAAAATGCAGACAAAAAGAGATTGTTCCTAAACCTTGGCCATGTTTAAATACTAACTGCTTTTGAATTTCTTTTCCTCTAGCGGTACAGCATGTCTACAAGTCCCTACTGGGCCAGGGGTAAGAGTACCAAAGCTAACCATTAATCTTTTTTAATCAGGCTTAAAACCGAGATTTTACTAATGATAAACTGAAGATCTTTGTTGACATGGTGTGGCCAAGCAAACGCACAATTTTGTGTGATATATAGTGGACTTCGAACTGGTTTCTGGCCACCATACCGATTTTTAAGCTATTTTTCAGTCGCAATTTTTTTCCATCTTCGATGGCCAAAAATTTTTTAATACTACCTGACTTAGGACTGAATTATGTCAAAATCTAATTGAAGTGACTTGGTAACATAAAAAGCTCAAGCTAATTTATTTTTCACTTTTATCTCCCATAGGAAAATCAGGACCCTGATCCTACTGTGTTAATCATTGTAATTATTCTCTTGTTTTATTTCTCTTAAAAATTCTGTCTGTTCTATTTTGTACAACGTTTTCATCTGTATGTGTTGTAAAGTAAAATAAGGTATATAAAGGCAACTTTCACTTCCTAGTCATGCAGTGATGATACAGCAATGTAGCAAAAAGTGTAAAAAGTGCAAAGAACGTGTAAGGTTGTTGTGTTACTTATTAAACGCATTGTGTTTTTGTCATTCTTGTTGCCGTGACATGTTAAACTCACTAGATGTACTACAAGCAGTGTACAAGGCAAGATACTTCAATACTGAGATAAAAAAAGACGTGTCTTGCGGGACATAATGCCATATTTAAAGAACACAAAATGGAAATATCTAACTGAGAGGTACAAAATTCGTACCCGGGTGTATAATTAGTTAAAACAATCATACTCGTTGAGACGAGGTAAAACACTATTTTAATCTCCCTCCCTTTCCCTTTAAAAGGCCTGCCATGAAGGCTGGCGAGCAAGCCACGTTCTCAATCCACTTTACTATAAAAGCTACAGATGGTTTCCTAGTTGACATACTCTTTCTGCTTCCTCAACTAACCCTACTATAGTGGAACGTCGATACAACGAAGGGCGAAGGGGCTGGTTCAATGTTTGCCATACCTACGTTTCGTTATATCGAGGTTCATTTCAGTATATTTTACTAGTACCGGGGTAAGGTATATTCTTTGTTCTGCCAAGGACAATATCTGTCGAGGTTCCTTGGTCCTGAAGTAAAGTAACTTAGAGGATGCGTTAAAAACATATATACCCAATACGGAACTCAGCCATGCATGTTGATGCAAATAGCCACCTACAAAGCGTATATTTGAAGTTGTTTTTATCATCGAAAAGAAGACTGTCCTGATCCTGATTGGGTCGTCAGTTTTCAGCCGTCTCAAAAAAGACGACGGACTGAATTTGTTTTATGTCATTTCTTTCTGACTTGTACTACGTTAAAAAATTACACCCTAAATCGAAAAGTGTAGACGAAAATTCAAAGATTTTCAGTCCGTTTTTCCCGGAACTGCGTTTACGAAACTATTAAAATTGACCGTGACATTTGTTCTTTCTTGGAAATATTATACATGCAGTCTCCAAGGCAACTTAAAGTTAAGCCAATCGATATATCATCGCCAGATGTATTATTCCCTAGAAGGTCGGAAAATTTCAAAAAGCACAGGTTTGTGGCAACAATGCCACGATTTTCAACTGAGCTCTTGACGCTTATTATACGGTTGGCAACTGGAAAAATGCCTACGACGCATGATAATACGAGAATAAAAGAGGGAGTATATAGTGCTATAACATCATACGATATGCTACGAAACACAGGAAATGGATTCCTAACCCTTTACGCAAGTTATTTTCAACCTTGAACGATTTTAACAGGAAAAGATGGCGGACGTGTTTCGCTTACTGCGTGTGATGTCTTCCGTTCACTGCTTAATGCAGATTCTTACAGCGTTTTTCTATATTTTTTGGTGACTCCGTGTGCCCGTTTATGTCTATATTAATCTTTATTGATGTTTTAATGGCTTACATTTATTTATTTTGTTTTATTCCGTATATTTACTTTTGTACCAAGTTATGACATTTATGTTGTACCAATGTATTTGTTGTGCCCCTTTTCTGATTTTCACAGTTTAATCATCATAATTACGGTCACCCAACTAGTTTAGCTTTTTGAGTTATTTTGGGTGTCCCACTACCGTATGTACCGTTTATGTATTTATTTATAATTATATTCTTGTAAATTCTTTTAGTTGTGTACAGTAGTAGAAATAAACTGTTGGACAGAATTATGTCAGTCAGTAATGTGCCGTTATAACTCCACGTTTAGGTTTATACGAAGGAGGAGGTGAAGTAGACTTTGACCCGCAGGGCTGAATTGGTAGTTTCTGAGCAGCGCACGATGCATGCTCAGCGAGGAATTTGATCTCACCGAACTTCGGCTAGCGCTTGCTTCTTTGGAAACAATAGATCGACCTAAATTTTACAACACCTTTAACACTAACGTCATCAACGCTTCCTTCCCTTTTTCCTTTAAAAGAGCACTTAAGGCATTTATTTGTAATAATTATTAGTATACTCCAACAAAAATCTTGGGAAAAGGCCTTTTAATATCCAACATTTGTAAACTTCTGTAATATTGATTGTTATCTTAATTTTCCACCTGATATTATTTTGTATCCGTCGCCGTAATTTTTATGCCATCTTCGAAAAATTGTAATTGAGGAGGCCTAATTAACATAAGCTTCATAGTTTCCTTTAGGCTTCCTCGCCATTTCTTCCTACAGTTTTTTTGGCATCTTTTTGTGATTGTAATGGTGTGGCAAATAAATGAATACAAATACAGTCAACTCTCGCCTTGCGGACACCTCGCTGAATCCCCGGTGAAAATTACAGACATTTGACTGAAACAAACTCCCGCTCCGCTCCCGCTACAGACACCTCTCTCGGTCCATGTCCCTTTGGTTGAAAAGTAAACATTCCTATTCTCGTTTGACATGATCCTTTTAAGAAACTACCGTACTAAGTAACAACTCGAAAACAAACATGATGTACATAACTTGAATTTTCTAGTACCTTACCGTACCGTGTCAAATAATACTTAAACAATGGACCACACTTTCTACGGGTTTACCGGCGTGATAATCCACGCAGGATGTTGGGAGAACACGAGCAGAAGGCGAGTGATTTACAAGCTTTTCGAGTGTTCACCCAACATTGCAAGTGGGTTATCACGCCGGTAAACCCATAGATAGTGTGATCTATTGCTTTTATAAAATAACGTTAAGTTTTCTCTGAGTTTACCGGCACAATAAACCATAGGTTTTCAACCAATCAGAACGCGCGTAATACCTTAGTTATTTTATAAATCACTAAACACAAATTGCTCACAACTTCTGAACTTGTGTATTGAATTATTGTGACAACCTAAAGTCTAAGAAGTAAATAATCGACGGATGACCTTTGCAAAATTTTTTTATTTCCGTTAACGCCACCGATCTCGCCGGCGAGCTCGACCTCGTACGTCTCGAAGGACGAAGTAAGACAGCAGCCAGTTTGCCAATCAATCGGATTCCGGTAGGTATATAACCACTTAGATGAAAAATAGATGTTTTCGCTCTGGCTGATTGAATCTGTGTTGTCTGTTCGCCGATCTATGACCATGTTCTGACACTAATTTGGCCCCTCTTCCAATTGATTGCACTCATTTATTGTGTTCCCCCTATTCCGGGAGAGTGCCTAAGTCATTTTTTTATCTTCATTTATTATTATTATTATTATTATTATTATTATTATTATTTCTTTTTCGCGTTTTTTAAGCGAGCGAGGAGCATAAGACACGCAAAAGTTCAGTTTTTATTAGAGCTGACCCAGAGTGCTGACAGATACATTATCATAAAAGTGTACTTCTAAACGAAAAGATTCCCGCGCTTTTGTCTGCTCGCTTCTGTTCTGTCGTCCACTTCCCCCTTCGCCTTTCTTACCCACTCTCCCCTGATCCCTAAAGATGGCCTGATACTCAGGTTAGAACTACCCTACGCTGCATAGTACGCCAAAAACAAGCAGCTTTCGCCCGCCCCCACGACACGCCTGCACTGCACGCTAGAACTATCCAAGTCGAATCCAAAGACAACAGATTCGTTCAATTGTTTAATGTCGTGGACAACGCCAAAAAAGGGACGGATTTAGAGCTTCCGTTGACAGGCGATTGACGTGCCTATTGTTTGACAGCTAAATTAGTGATATCTCAGTTCTGTGGTCAAGATTTTGGCCAAAACACTCAACAGCTTGTAGTCAGCATTCTCGCGTTTTCACCTCGACAGACTTCAACCCCTGCCAGAAATTTATCTTCTCACTTTTTCTCCAATAGGAGAGAAAAAAACAAAGGTAAGACAACGTACGATAGCTAAGAGATGCAGCTAACCTGTTCATGAATCTTAAAAAAAAAACATTTTCAGATACGTGGGAATGTACAAACTTGTTTCGCTTCCACGAGAGGACTGTTGACCGCGGTCGAACGAAAGAACTTCAAAGCGAGGATTGTTCATTTCATTGTTTAAAGCTTAAAAATACAAACCAAATAGTGTCACATTTACTAAACATTTTGGAAGTTTACTACAAAAGTTCTCAGCGTGTAAAATGTGAAATTGCAGGCGCTGTCTGCCAAATAGCTTAGCGTCGGAGGAAAGAACTTTTAACGGAAAGAAGCTCATTATTTCGAAAACTGAAAAGACCGAAAAGACACGCAAAAGTTCAGTTTTTATCGGGAAATGAACTCTGTGAAAACATCGACGATCAATCGGATTCCGGTAGGTATATAACCACGTAGATGAATAATAGATGTACTCGCTCTGGCTGATTGAATCCGTGTTGTGTGTTCGCTGGTCTATGACCATTTCTGACACTGATATTTTCAGATACGTGGGAATGTACAAACTTGTTTCGCTTACACGAGAGGACTGTTGACCGCGGTCGAACGAAAGAACTTCAAAGCGAGGGATGTTCATTTCATTGTTTAAAGCTTAAAAATACAAACCAAAGAGTGTCACATTTACTAAACATTTTGGAAGTTTACAACAAAGGTTCTCAGCCTGTAAAATGTGAAATTGCAGGCGCCGTCTGCCAAATAACTTTGCGTCGGTGGAAAGAACTTTTAACGGAAAGAAGCTCATTATTTTGAAAACTGAAAAGACAATGACATTCACGGGCCATTTTAAACATAGTAAAATCCTACTTAATATTACAAAGAGCATATGAAACGCTTGTGCGCGACAAAGCGAAGTTCAGTGACGAAAAACGATGTAGAAATATAATTTAAATTCCTTCCCGCATATTAAATAAGAGCTTATTTAAATGTATTTAGTGCGCCAAGCAAGAGAGAGGTAAAAGGTACGCTTAGATGAATAATAAATGTTGTCGCTGTGACTGATTGAATCTGTGTTGCGGTGTGTTCGTCGATCTATGACCATTTCTGTCACACTGATTTCGCCCCTCTTCTAATTGAATGCACTCACTTATTGTGTTCCCTCTTTTCTGGGGTCGTGGGTAAGTCAACTTTTTCTATGTTCATTTTTCATTACTATTTTTTTTTTTCGCGTTTTTTAAGCGAGCGAGGAGCGCAACACACGCAAACGTTCAGTTTTTATTAGAGCTGACCCGGACTGCTGACAGATACATCGTAATAAAAGTGTACTTTAAAAAAAAAAAGTCCCGTGGTTTTGTCTGCTCGCTTCCGTTTTTCGTCTTTTCTAAAATTTGTGAAAAAATAAGAGGCTAGTCATCAGTACTCCAGTTGAGGGCTTGTCAAAGCCCAAGCCCGGAAAGTGAACTGCGTGAAAACATCGACGATCAATCGGATTCCGGTAGGCATATAACTACTTAGATGTACTCGCTCTGGTAGTCAAGTCAAAGCGCAAGCCTCGACGGACGAAGTAAGAGAGCAGCCAGTCTGCCATGGCTTAGCCGATGAAGGGCTATCGATAGATGAAGAGTGCTCACTGTATTTCCAATCCGGCGACCTCACGGATATATTGATTAAAGACTGTATGTCGAGTGGTGCGGCGTTCGAGAAGGCAACGGACAGGAAACAGCGAACACATACGCATACAAAACTGGAACGTGTACGTCTCCCCTGCCAAACACCACCACTGAGTGAGTGTGCGGCTAGAATTCTGAGCGTGGATCCATAAGAGATGTTTCCCTTTCCTCTGAGCGCAAGCCCGGGAAGTGAACTGCGTGAAAACATCGCCGATCAATCGGATTCCGGTAGGTATATAACCACTTAGATGAATAATAAATGTCCTCGCTCTGGCTGATTGAATCTGTGTTGCGGTGTGTTCGTCGATCTATGACCATTTCTGACACTGATTTGGCCCCTCTTCTAATTGAATGCACTCACTTATTGTGTTCCCTCTTTTCTGGGAACGGGCGTAAGTCAACTTATTTTATGTTCATTTTTCATTACTATTTTCTTTTTCCCGTTTTTTAAGCGAGCGAGGAGCGCAAGACAAGCAAAAGTTCAGTTTTTATTAGAGCTGACCCAGAGTGCTGACAGATACATCGTCATAAAAGTGTACTTCTAAACGAAAAGATTCCCGCGCTTTTGTCTGCTCGCTTCTGTTCTGTCGTCCACTTCCCCCTTCGCCTTTCTTACCCACTCTCCCCTGATCCCTAAAGATGGCCTGATACTCAGGTTAGAACTACCCTACGCTGCATAGTACGCCAAAAACAAGCAGCTTTCGCCCGCCCCCATAACACGCCTGCATTGCACGCTAGAACTATCCAAATCGAATCCAAAGGCAACAAATTTGTTCGATAATTGCCGTCAAAGTTCGTGGACAACGCCAAAAAAGGGACGGATTTAGAGCTTCCGTTGACAGGCGATTGACGTGCCTATTGCTTGACAGCTAAATTAGTGATATCTCAGTTCTGTGGTCAAGATTTTGGCCAAAACACTCAACAGCTTGTAGTCAGCATTCTCGCGTTTTCACCTCGACAGACTTCAACCCCTGCCAGAAATTTATCTTCTCACTTTTTCTCCAACAGGAGAGAAAAAAACAAAGGTAAGACAACGTACGATAGCTAAGAGATGCAGCTAACCTGTTTATGAATCTTTAAAAAAAACATTGTCAGATACGTGGGAATGTACAAACTTGTTTCGCTTCCACGAGAGGACTGTTGACCGCGGTCGAACGAAAGAACTTCAAAGCGAGGATTGTTCATTTCATTGTTTAAAGCTTAAAAATACAAACCAAACAGTGTCACATTTACTAAACATTTTGGAAGTTTACAACAAAGGTTCTCAGCGTGTAAAATGTGAAATTGCAGGCGCTGTCTGCCAAATAACTTAGTGTCGGAGGAAAGAACTTTTAACGGAAAGAAGCTCATTACTTCGAAAACTGATAAGACGTTGACATTCACGGGCCATTTTAAACATTCTCAGCCATATTTCTAACTTTAAATCAAGTAAAATCTTACTTAATATTACAAAGAGCATATGAAACGCTTGTGCGCGACAAAGCGAAGTTCAGTGACGAAAAACATGGTAGAAATATAATTTAAATTCCTTCCCGCATATTAAATAAGGGCTTATTTAAATGTATTTAGTGCGCCAAGCAAGAGAGAGGTAAAAAGTAGGCTTAGATGAATAATAAATGTTGTCGCTCTGACTGATTGAATCTGTGTTGCGGTGTGTTCGTCGATCTATGACCATTTCTGACACTGATTTGGCCCCTCTTCTAATTGAATGCACTCACTTATTGTGTTCCCTCTTTTCTGGGGTCGTGCGTAAGTCAACTTATTTTATGTTCATTTTTCATTACTATTTTCTTTTTCCCGTTTTTTAAGCGAGCGAGGAGCGCAAGACACGCAAAAGTTCAGTTTTTATTAGACCTAACCCAGAGTGCTGACAGATACATCGTCATAAAAGTATACCTCTAAACGAAAAGATTCCCGCGCTTTTGTCTGCTCGCTTCTGTTCTGTCGTCCACTTCCCCCTTCGCCTTTCTTACCCACTCTCCCCTGATCCCTAAAGATGGCCTGATACTCAGGTTAGAACTACCCTACGCCGCATAGCACGCCAAAAACAAGCAGCTTTCGCCCGCCCCCATAACACGCCTGCATTGCACGCTAGAACTATCCAAGTCGAATCCAAAGGCAACAGATTCGTTCAATTGCTTAATGTCGTGGACAACGCCAGAAAAGGGACGGATTTAGAGCTTCCGTTGACAGGCGATTGACGTGCCTATTGTTTGACAGCTAAATCAGTGATATCTCAATTTTGTGGTCAAGATTTTGGCCAAAACACTCAACAGCTTGTAGCCAGCATTCTCGCGTTTTCACCTCGAGAGACTTCACCCTTGCCAGAAATTTATCTTCTCACTTTTTCTCCAACAGGAGAGAAAAAAACAAAGGTAAGACAACGTACGATGGCTAAGAGATGCAGCTAACCTGTTTATGAATCTTAAAAAAACCTTTTCAGATACGTGGGAACTGTACAAACTTGTTTCGCTTCCACGAGAGGACTGTTGACCGCGGTCGAACGAAAGAACTTCAAAGCCAAGGTTGTTCATTTCACGGTTTAATGCTTAAAATACAAACCAAACAGTGTCACATTTACTAAACATTTTGGAAGTTTACAACAAAGGTTCTCAGCGTGTAAAATGTGAAATTGCAGGCGCCGTCTACCAAATAACCTAGCGTCGGAGGAAAGAACTTTTAACGAAAAGAAGCTCATTATTTCGTAACATGAAAAGACGATGACATTCACGGGCCACTTTAAACATTCTCAGCCATATTTCTAACTTTAAATCAAGTAAAATCCCACTTAATATTACAAAAAGCATATGAAACACTTGAGCGTGACAAAGCTCAGCGACGAACAACATGGTAATATGTTTGTTAAATCTGTTCATACCACTCAAAACGGCATTCGTTCTCTCAGTTACACTGGTCCAAAACTTTGGAATTCTTTATCTATTGATGTTAAGAAAATCAATCACAATCTCTCGATTTTATATTTTAAAGCACTAATTTGTATTAATTATAATTATTCTGTGTGAGTTTAAAGAAAAATTGACTGGACTTGACTTGGTTAAAATATAATTTAAATTCCTTCCCGCATATCAAATAAGAGCTTACTTAAATGTATTTAGTTCGCCAAGCAAGAGAGAGGTAAAAAGTAGGCTTAGATGAATAATAAATGTTCTCGCTCTGCCTGATTGAATCTGTGTCGCGGTGACGGTGTTCGTCGATCTTGACTGTGGCAATTTTTGACACTGATTTGGCCGCTCTTCTAATTGAATGCACTCACTTATTGTGTTCCCTCTTTTCTGGGGTCGTGCGTAAGTCAACTTTTGTTATGTTCATTTTTCATTACTATTTTCTTTTTCCCGTTTTTTAAGCGAGCGAGGAGCGCAAGACACGCAAAAGTTCAGTTTTTATTAGACCTAACCCAGAGTGCTGGCAGATACATCGTAATAAAGTGTACTTCTAAACGAAAAGAGTCCCGCGCTTTTGTCTGCTCGCTTCTGTTCTGTCGTCCACTTCCCCCTTCGCCTTTCTTACCCACTCTCCCCTGATCCCTAAAGATGGCCTGATACTCAGGTTAGAACTACCCTACGCCGCATAGCACGCCAAAAACAAGCAGCTTTCGCCCGCCCCCATAACACGCCTGCATTGCACGCTAGAACTATCCAAATCGAATCCAAAGGCAACAAATTTGTTCGATAATTGCCGTCAAAGTTCGTGGACAACGCCAGAAAAGGGACGGATTTAGAGCTTCCGTTGACAGGCGATTGACGTGCCTATTGTTTGACAGCTAAATCAGTGATATCTCAGTTCTGTGGCCAAGCTTAAAAAGAGCACTCAACAGCTTGTAGTCCGGCGGCATTCTCGCGTTTTCACCTCGACAGACTTCAACCCCAGCCAGAAATTTATCTTCTCTCTTTTTCTCCAACAGGAGAGGAAAAAACAAAGGTGAGACAACCTACGATAGCTAAGAGATGCAGCTAACCTGTTTATGAATCTTAAAAAAAAAACATTTTCAGATACGTGGGAACTGTACAAACTTGTTTCGCTTCCACGAGAGGACTGTTGACGGCGGTCGAACGAAAGAACTTCAAAGCCAAGGTTGTTCATTTCACGGTTTAATGCTTAAATACAAACCAAACAGTGTCACATTTACTAAATATTTTGGACGTTTACTACAAAAGTTCTCAGCGTGTAAAATGTGAAATTGCACGCGCCGTCTGCCAAATAACTTAGGATCAGAGGAAAGAATTTTTAACGGAAAGAAGCTAATTATTTCGAAAAATGAAAAGACGTTGACATTCACGGGCCATCTTAAACATTCTCAGCCATATTTCTAACTTTAAATCAAGTAAAATCCCACTTAATATTACAGAACACATGAAACGCTTGAGCGTGACAAAGCTCAGCGACGAACAAAAAATATAATTGGTAAAAATATAATTTAAATTCCTTCCCGCATATTAAATAAGAGCTTATTTAAATGTATTCAGTGCGCCAAGCAAGAGAGAGGTAAAAAGTACGCGACTTATTAAGGTCCGCCTTTGATTTAGTATTTTTAGAATAAGCTTCGCCTGCAAAACAAACCAAACTATTAAGATAGGGCTGGTTACAGATCACCAAGATTATTAATGAAAATACACTTCGAATGACATAAAATCTGCGAAATCACCGCCTTTCCAACACGGGGAATCCGGAAAGAAACTAAATTATCTCAACCCAAAGTTCGATAAAAATTGAAACGAACATTGTTAACGTGTTCGTGTTTCCAAATAGGGACTTTAAGATCCAACGACGCAGACGGCAACGACTGCGACATTAGAGACTTTTAGACCCGAGTTTACCGCGAACCTCTAACCGCGGTTTGCGGTTACCCGTTTGCGGTTTGACGTTCAAACATAATTCGATTTAGATTGACGGTGGATTAAAGAAGTGGATTCTGGTTTATTTTTCCATTTAGAAATAGGAAAAATATCAATCAATGAAAATAAAAGAAATTTACGGTAACACTGGGTTATCTAGCAGCAAAGAGCAGTAAATTCTTACATTAGTTCTTCTTGCAAATTTACGGCAGCCATTTTGAATAAGCGGCCATGAATGGCACTTGTTTTCAAGATCCAATAGGATTTATCAAATTTAGCATTTCGCCCGAATTTGTGCCTCGGTTAATGGATAACGACTTGCTCCACAAGATTCTTGTATCATTACGTGGGATAAAACAAGAATTATACGCTAAAAGCTTTCAAGCAAATGACATACATGAAAACCTACCTCCCCACTTTGAAAACCCTCGTCGTAAACCTCAAACGAAAGACATGTCACGTGACCTTCAGCGGTTAGAGGATCGCGGTAAACTCGGATCTAAAACTCTCTATTAAAAATTCCTACCGCAACGCTTCATGGAGGACGGGGACACATGTCAACGAATTTTCCTTTCTCTTCTTGAATAAGGTTTCAGAACTGACTTTAAAATTCAACTGCGGGAAAATTCTCTTGCATTGGTCGAACGTGAGCAAGAGAACAGTTTGAATGAACGCAATATCCTTTTACTGAGGGATGGTTATCGCTACCGTCGTCGTTGTGGTCGGTTAAGCTGCCTTATGTCAATGACCAAGTTTTTTCGTTTCATTACAAATCAATTTCTTCTTTAAGAAAGCATGACTGTTCAATTTATAGCATAAATAGTGAAGTTTGCAACACTACTGTATCGATCAGTAAATGAGGCATATAAGATGCACGTACCACCCGAGTGTAAACGCCAGATGACTCTTAGCATCAATTTATGGAACGGCTGTGTTGGGGTAAACAGCTTTTAATCACCAGTCACTTTAACCCGGAACACTCGCACACGACTAGACAATCACACAGTATGCATTGAACTTATACAAAGGTCTAAATTTCATAGCCATATTCTTAAAATGGACAAAACACGGGAACTTTAGTTCTGTGTCAACAAGAAGAAAACTGTCTACACAGCATCATCTTGGACCCTTATTTTCAGCCTGCCTCTATACTTTCAAGACGTTATAAAATTACTATGAAGAACAATTCGAGAGCTTTTTAAAGCTCTCGAACTAAGAAGACAATCACAGCAGGGCGTGTAATGCCTTTTTAGTTTATCTGAAATGAACGCCCGTAGTGTAGTTTTCTTAATTAGACACTATTGTTATGATACTGCCATTAACTCTTGCAGGTGAAACTAGTTTTTCTATTAAAGACAATAGACGTATTCCGCGTAATTAAACCACAACGATACGCTGGTTGCACATCGATTTGCACCATTTGCCCCACAACCAGAATTTATATTGTCACTCAATTTGGCCCTGCATCTGGTTATCTACACAATTACTTGATTCCAATGGTAATTTGGCGTGGATAAAATTGGCTATTTGTAAAGGTTAGGACGACTAAATAAAAGTACTCACCGAGTTCACGGCCGAAATCTTGATTTTATCTGGTGAGCGAACTGGGGAGACTGCAATTTGCTCGTGAGTTTTACTACGCTTTGAACTACATGTACTACAGCTGATTTCTGAATTTCGTTGCCTTCGTTGCACTCAGTTTTGCTTCAGTTAGGGATACGTATATCAATCTGATCAATCATACTCTATTGAAGCACCTCAATGAATAATTATCAATATACGTACACAATTTTCACAAATACAGGTTACAAATAAAGCCCAATCCAATTTTTGAAATAATTTCTTTGTTTTTCTTGTAGACTCAAGATGGCTGAAAAACAGGTAAGAGCATCGAAGATAGTATCATGCTTTTCCTTATGACGACGTCAAATTTCCCAACAAATATTGAGCAAATTTTAAATCGTTGCGCTGGATTATAATCTAAGATTAAATGCACTACAGGAAGCTGAGTAGCATCACCTCTTTACGGATAAAAAAAGAAAAAAAAATTAGCTTACAGGGATTTTTTTATTACACAGGGTGGAGTGTAGGTTTTACTGCTTCACGTTACATAAAAACTCCGTAAGCGGGGTTACAAAACACAGACACATGTCAGTTATCTCAACATAGGGGTATTTGTTGTGATATTCAACAACTGGAACGTTTTAGCAGACGAATTAGACAATGCTATTAAATCCTTTGTACAGCTTAAAAGGATGCACTCGACCCGGACTATTTCACGGCTTTAAATCAATATTTTAAATTCCTGTTTGCAATGTTTGCTTCCTTTCTGGGTCTCTTGCAAGGTATTGTCTAACCTGTTCAGGTTTATACTTCGTGAAACGATTAATATATCATTTTTCAACCTTCAACGTACTATATTTGGCTACGGTTGTTGTGATGTACGAACATACTTTAACATCTACTTATCTTTACGTACATGTGTCAATGACGAAGTTAGTGAAATAGAAAAAAATATTTATTAAAACGATATCATGGTGGAAATGATTGTGAACTGATAGATCACTCTGTCAAGGTACATAGAGATTTGCATCTTCACTTCTGACTTTTGGACAAAAACAAACGATGTTTTTCGCTATTTTTTCAGAAAAATGATGAAGAAAAGGCTAAGGAGGAACTACTTCTAGGTAAAAAGTAAAAAAATCTAACGTATAAAATCACTGATAGTCATTAAACAGATACCGTAATTACTAAGCTCGGCAACAAGTAAGGCGTGCGTTGCTTTTGTTCATAAACCTACAAAGGCCCTTAAATATCACTCGAACTTTGCCTTTTTTCAATAAATAGATCCTCTACTCCTGTACTTAAAAAGAGAATATTGCTATTAGCGCTTCTTCTAAGGTAGCTCGATCCAGTATTTGTATAGACTGATACCTTTCACCTTTGGACCTCCTATACTTAAATAACTTGGTCTTTATTGTAAATACATTATAACACATGGTCACATATGGACTGAACTTTATTATGACATTACACATAATTTTTTTCGCGAACGGAATACCACGTAACAATGACGTCACAATGGTTTTCGCTCTTAATCGAATTACAGTCCTTATTCGCACTTTCTCTGGAAATGCTCTTTGCTAGCGAAGTTTCACAAAAATGTCCAAGTGCAATTTCGAGATATCGTGGAATTTCTAGACGAAGACTATTTGGATTTCTGCATGAAGGCTATTTGATTTTATCGCTGTTTTTTGTGAGAATAGCCTCCTAGTTATAAAAAGAGCTCAGCATTGAGTTTTACCCAGATACTTTCCAGTCTTTCGAAATCAAGCAAGCCTACCTGTCTACAAAAATACTGGGTCGAACCACCTTAAAAAAAATTGGACCACCTGCCTCTTTTAAAGTAACAATTTAAAACTCCAAATATAAGATGAGGGAATCAATCAATGTGGAAGAAAGAGTCAGGTTTCTTAAAAACCAAAAAGAGCTAAAATATTTTTCGAAGCCTGCTAGAGACACACGTACGCAGATGACACATTGGGGAGAAATCGAGTAGTGTATCAATGCAAATGACTTTCGGCCCTCAACTGAAAAGAACTGCTTCTCTTAGTGTTACAAGATCGTTACGAACCTTTTCAATAATTTTACCAGTTTTAATTTATGAAGTTAGAAATGACATGTTCCACTTAAAACTTTTGATAGAAAATAGTCCTGCAAATCTCTCAGTAAGAGAGTAATTCTCCTTACATTTTATAAGCTTGGCGATTTCTGGAGGCTCTTTCGCCATCTTTATTATATGAGCTGTTCGAAACATTTCCCTGCAAACTTAAACCGATATTTCAAACCTTTCCCAAATATAACTGATGTTTACTCAACTTAGTAAGCCAGTTAGCAAGAAAGACAAGGAAACAAATGAACGAATAAATAAATCAGTAGATGACTTACTGCTAGGAATCAATCTGATATACAAAAGCAAAACGGTGAAAGCTTACTTCGCCTTTATAACTTGGTGTTGATTAGTGAGGATGACGTCACTGAAACTGCTCAAGATCTTCAAGCCGCTCCAGATCCCGGCTACCATCACGAGGTAAATGTTATTATTGTCTTCCTTGAACATTGCATGTCATTCTGCTAAATCTTCAGTGACATCTAAAGAAAAACAATATTGATTACACAACATAATGTTAATGGACTTTATATCAAGACAGTACACCAAGCTGCAAGGAAACATTTGGGCGCAAAATGAGCTTAAACTAAACGATGATTTTGTGTTCAATAGACTTGTAGCGCCCAATCCCTGATGTACCCGTCTGTATAGGCGTACATGTACTTGAATTTTATTTTAAAATGTTGCTCTCATAGTAAAAGGAGCATTAGAAACGCACGTTCCTCGAAACATTTAAGGTCATTAAAAAATAAGGACCAAGTCGACAAATTCCACTCAATGAGGAGGTAACAAGATTACAAGTTTGGTGATCCTTTGCAACTTTAGAACCAAGAAGAGTTTGCTCAGTCAAGGCTGAAATTCTCACATTAACGACAGTTTAGATCATTTTCAGTCAAACTTTGTCAAAAACATCTTCCTTTAAGTGCCAAACACGGCTTAACGGGCTATAGAAATACTAAACACATATTAGGCCAAGTCATGTGACGTAGCCATGCCCATCCTGAATGTTTCTGAGTCCGTCATGAGCAGTAAAACTGTGATACAAAACATCGTGATTTTTTCCCCTTAGGAACAATACAGTGAGGGAGGACGTTTGGTGCCACAATACACGGACCTAGGTGGTGGACATAACCCTGTTTGGTAAGAAAGTACGAAATGCAAACAAAGGAAATTTGTTCCTAAACCAAAGTCATTTCTAAATACTAACTGCTTTTAAATAACGTTTCTTCTAGCGGTACAGCATGTCTAAGGGTTCCTACTGGGCCAGAGGTAAGAGTACTAAAGCTAGGCAATTAACTTTCTTATCAAGACTACAACATTTCATTAATGATAAACTGAAGGTCTTTACTCACTTCGGGTGGCCAAGCAAACGCACGATAGTGTACGATATATAGTGGACTTCGAACAGGTTTTCGGCGGCCATACCCGCCCGATATTTTTTGCTATTTTTTAATTGCAATTTCTTTCCTTTTTCGCTCGCCACAATTTTGTCAAAATTTAAGTGAACTGAGTTGCTAACATAAACAGCTCAAGCCGATTTAGTTTTCACTTTTATCTCTCATAGCAAAACCAGGACTCTGATCCTACTGTGTTAGTCATTTTAATTACTCTCTTGTTTTTGGTCTCTAAAAGATCATATCTGTTAGATTTTGTACACGTTTTAATTTATGTGTTGTTCAATACTGTAAAGTAAAATTATATAAAGAAAACGTTCACTTCCTAGTCGTGCAGTGATAACATAGTTATGCAGCAAAAAGTGTAAAGAACATGCAAATTTGTTGTGTTGCTTATTAAACCAATTATGTTTTTGACATTCCTGTTGCCGTGACAAGTTCAAATTCCTCAGAAGTTGTACAAGTAGTGTACAAGGCAAGATACTTAAATAGCACCAAGATAAAAAGTGTCTAACGGGACACAATGCGATATTTAAAGAACACATACACATAAAGAAAAAATGGAAATACCTAACTGACTGAGAGGTACAAATTTCTTATTCGGGTGTATAATCAGTTAAAAAATCAAATCAGCAGAGAAGAGGTAAACACAATTTTAACCCCCCTCTATATCACTTTTAAAGGCCTGCCAAGCAGGCCAGCGAGCAAGCCATGTTCTCAATCCACTTAGTAAAATCTACAGATGGTTTCCTTGACATACATTTAGTAACGCTTGCTTCAAATGACAAACTCTCTCAGCTTCCTAACTAAGCCTAGTACAGTGAAACGTCGATACAACGAAGGGCTAAGGGGCTGGTTAAATATGTTTGCCATACCTAAGTTTCGTTATATCGAGGTTCATTTCCATATACTTTTTCTAGTACTGGGGAAAGGTAAATTCTTCGTTCTGCCAAGAACTTTTGTTATATAAGGGTTCGTTATTTCAGTCCAGGTTTCTCAGTTCTGAAGTAAAGTAAGTTAGAGGATGTGTTAAAAACATACCCAATACGGAACTCACCCAGGCATGTTGATGCAAATAGCCAACTCGCCAGCATCCCCAAGGTGTAACATCGTACAAATGGTAAAGTTGCTTTTACGATCGAAAAAAGAAGACTGATTGGGTCCTCAGCTTTTAGTCTCAAAAAAATCGACGGACTAAATTTCTTTTACGCTATTTCTTTCTAACTTGTACTATACGTTAAAAAGTACACTCTAAATCGAAAAGTGTAGATGAAAAATTCATGGAATTTGAGTCTGTTTTTCTCGGAACTGTGTTTAAGACATTGACATTGACATTTCTTTTTTCTTGGAAACATTATACATGCAGTCTCCATGGCAACTTAAAGTTAAACCAATCGAAACATCACCACAAGATGTATTATTCCTAGGAGGTCGGAAAAGCTCAAAAAGCAAAGGTTTGTGGCGACAATACCACGATATTCAACTGAACTCTTGATGCCTATTATGCGGTTGGCAACTGGAAAAATGACTACGACACATGATAAATACAAGAATAAAGACGGAGTATACAATGCTACTAGTAATAGTTGACACTACAGCTGCCCCCGTTTTGTATATTGTTGGTCAATAGTATTCTTGCTGGTTGTGTAGCTCTTTGAAATATACCGATTCATAATGAAGATTTTCACACATATTCCATACAATAGGTGAGATAAATACCGGAAACGCAAGGTTTTTGCACAGTTTCAGCTCGATTTTCACAGCTTTCATCAAAATATTCTCAGTTTCGAGAATAGTTTATTCTAAACCATAAGAAAAGATTTAATTAGAAGTTGAATTTTTCGCTATTTCTCTTTCCCTTTTTACATTCAGTTCATTTTATTTGCCGGAAAGTAAGCCTTAGAAATTAAAAGGACGTTTGATCGATTCACGCTAGTGCATTCTAGTCTTATTTGAAACTTTATAACGGAAAGACATCTGTGAGCAGGGAATAAGTCAGCACAGAATTTGATTGTCGGCGAATTTCTGTAAATGTCCATCGATCTCCTAGTGATAAGCTAGCCGTTGTTCACTCGTCTTGCTTGTTTGGGGCTGAGTCTTATTCCGGTCAAAGAGAGAGAAAGAGTGTCTGGCAAGGCTTCCAATATAAATCAAAGATTTGTGAACTCGTGTCCGGCAAACTCTCCAAGTGTTTATATATCTACACAGTTAAACGCACCTTATAACCTCCCCTGCGCTTAACGAGTGTCTTTTGGTCCATAACTTTCAAAACAACTGCTCCACAGAATGTCACTGCGTAACGCCTGAAAGAGTATCGAAGTATGACTGCACAATAAATGTCACAAAATCTACCTGAGAGGTCCCTTCGGGATTTTCTGTCTTTACGTCACCCTAACCATTTTGTACTTGCGGGCGCAAACAATAGAAACGTCATCATTTCCTACCGATTCCTCGCGGCCCCAGTTCGAGCAAATCAAGATTTTTTCTAGTATACTGACTGTATATTTGAACTGTAAGTACTGTCCTTAATATACGCGCGAGTTACTAGGGTGCCTCCTCGGGATTTCGTCTCTGGGCGAAATCCCTGCGGGGGCAATAACATCATACGATATGGTACAAAACATCAGTAAATGGTAAATTCCTCACCCTTTAGGCAAGTTATCATTAACCTTGACCGATCTTAACAGGGACAGAATTACGTCAGTAATGCGCCGTCATAATTCCACGTTTAAGTTTACACAATTTCTAGCCGCAAAACTGCTACACACAGGACGTTTACTGTAATCGTCGTTAAATATTCTTAAACATATTTTCCATTAAAAAAGGACAATAGGGCTACTCGAATCGACTTACTCTTTTTTGCCGCCCTTCCTTTCAGGAAGAGACGGGTATAGTTCTGGCCTGGGTATTTTATTCGTCGATAAATAGCCGTCTGCCCTTTGAGAAGCGCATGCCTGACATGGCGAAATATCACGTGGTCAATTTTCGGCAAATTCATTGGCTTAGAGCCAAAATCCCCTTGACATGTTGTCGAGATGAAACAAGAAAAGCCAGCTGTTTTGTTAGTCGGTAGTGTTAACTTGCGGTTTTCTGGCCTCTATGAGAGATCGACAAATATTTTGGTCGAAATATTTAGTGACGTGTTGTGTAGAGGATAATGCATCCTTGAACTGTCAGACAAACACAGTGGCTCGATCCGTTTAATCGAGATGGGCGTTGCGATCGCTGGTTGCGAGAGGAAGACATGCTAAAAAACAGTAAAAAGGTGGGTAATTTTCACTTTTTATGTTTAATGCAAGTCACGAGAATTTATATAGCAGTTGAAGAAAAACTATTGGGCTTTGTTTTGGTGAGTAAGCGTGCACCGAGTTGCACGGAAGCAGCAGTTTTGTAAAACGTATGGACCCTTTTTGTGCTGAATTTCGATGAATTGTACAACTTGACTGTTCGATCTGAATAAACACGTCCAATATACGTCACGTCACTGTAAACACCTTAGAAATTTTATGCTTTATAGTTTTTATCGAAAACAGTAAGACAATTGCTTTGATTTTTAAACAATATAGCATAGTTAGCACCTAGTTGCAGGAAAATGGCAATTAATTACCGTTTATGGCTCAAATTTTATTTCAGTGGCTTTAGTAAGTTTAATTTTTTGGAAGCTTTTTGATGAATTTTTGATATATGCGCTCGCCAAGATAAGTTAGAAGACAAGGTCAAACCAAGATGTTCATGAACTGTCACATCCTCAATAATACTATTGTTCAAAATCAACGGGGGTGCAAAAGCTTACCTCTTTTTGTCGAAAAAATAATTGATTTAGTCTTACATTCATTCATAGCCACCAACCACCGTTTAGCCCAATCAGATATTGATGTCAAGTCATGATTTACTTTGGAAGCGCAATCACTAGGAGACTGGACTTTTTCCAGCCCAAAAAAATTCATCACAAAAAAAAAGCAGGGAGAAAAGATTGTGACTGGTAGGTCATTAATGTAAACAAGAAACAATAATGGACCTAAGACTGATCCCTGGGGGACACCCGCCTAGATATTACGCCAATCAGAATGCACTCCTTCGATTATCACTCTTTGTTTACGACAAGGAAGGTAACTTGTAAACCAGTTTAACAAATTCCCCTCAACTCCAATGCTTCTTAACTTGGCTATCAGACCGCGATTCCACACTCTATCAAAAACTTTGGATATATTAACGAAAACGGCCCTCATCTCACTACCTTCCTCAACGGCCTCACAAATTTCGTGAACAATATATATAAGTTGCATAACAGTGGAATCCCCTGGACGAAAACTACTTTGAAAAATGATGAAAAAAGGCTACTTTCTCACAGATCCTAGATAAACATGGCAAAAGTGAAACTGAGCGATAATTAGTCTTCAGTTGACGGTCACCTTTTTTAAACAACGGCAAAACATTTGCAAGTTTCCAAGCACTTGAATTTTGACCAAGTCGAAATGAAGTGTTGATTAAATTTGTGAATGGTTTATATAGACCCTCACTGCAATGTATTATAATCTTATTACTTATGCCGTCGTAGCCAATAGCTTTTGAAATGTTAAAAGATGACATAAGGTTACGAACCGTTTCTTCATCCGCAGTGATAACAGACAAGGAGTCTGATGACCACCGACGGAGAAAGGGAATTTCAGCAGAGTCACTATTTGGTACTGAAGCTTGACTGGCAAAATAATCATTGAAAACGTTAATTTTTTCTTTTGCATCAGATATAAAACTCCTTCAGAGATCATCATACATTACCATACATAGATTTTACAATACGCCAACTTTTTGGAAGAAATTATTTCCGTTATTGTTGTTGAAGTAAATTTATGGCTTCCGGGACAATAAATGGACTAGATTTTCAATGGCTGCAAATGCATTTCCGGAAAAGTAGTCAGTCGCAACTTATTAGGGGGGCGTTCAACAAATTCATGGTTGTGCCTGTACTTTTGGACAGTATGAGTACCTCGGGTCGCGATTTTAAAAAATCGCCTGGTATGCAGGTCTGATGCTTAATTAGTAAAGAGTTTGTTAGGAAAGAAGAGTGGAGCTCAGTGTAAAAGTAATTTGCAGCAAGCATTTAACGAAACTATAAGTGTTTAAAAGGAAACCATTGATTCACTTTCTTAGAAAGTTCATGTTCAATATGCAAATTTATTCCGCGATTCTACGGTAATTTGTGTTTCAATTTTCCTGCAATTTGGGCGGTTAACCATGGTTAACCATGTGATTTCAAATGCCCATGCACTTACATCAAGCATCATAATATAAAGCCCAAGCAACATGAACCTTTCAAACTTAATATCCGCATGTAGACCCTCTACAATGTTACCCAAATATTCACACGGCGGTGTTGTGTCAAAATCGGCCAACTTCCACCGCAGACGAACGATAACGGAAACAGCGTGCGCGCTAAACCTGCTTTCGCTTTCAGCAGCCAAGTATGAACAGAGAACGTTGACAAAACCACGATCGATCAAGTACAGCGGCTTTTATGATTGGACAAAGCCACCTGCATGCAACTTTCGTCACGTGCACCTTGCGCGTTACTGAGAAATGCTCCTACGTGACGTCAGTTACGTTAGATATATTGTGTCACGTGGTAGAACACTTAAATACTCAATTCAGAAATGTAATTGAGAGATTTTACTGATGAAGCAACATTGGGTTTGAAACAGTAATGCCTGAGTCAGTCCAAGTACAATTCATGTAATCTGGGTAAGTGTACTTTCCGTCGCCACTCTCTCAAAACACGTTTTTAACCCAACTGTGCGTTATGCAGCAATGAATGTTTGAGAATGAGCCCCAATGTTCCATGTAAATGAAACTTAAAGTGCCTGTACTCATTCTCCAATACACTCTTCAAATTGGACTCGAGGCGTTTTAACGCTGAGGGCAGTGAAACGGCGTTGCAGGAGCTTATTCATCTCTGCTTTGGACAAAGGCTTTGAGAACCTTTGGTAGTAAACCTTTTTCTGCTGAATAACCCCTTCCTATGTCAATTAAACTCGTGTGCCTAAAAGTTGAATAGATTCTCTCTGCACTGTCTGTGTTTGGCCGAACTTTTACTAAGAAAGCTACTACCTCTTTCATCGTCCAAGGAACAGAAGGCAGGCCCTGACTTCGTCATATATACCGACTGTCTTGTGTATTAGATAGAGAAGGGATACACGTCATATTTTCTTCTTTCATGCCAATTACACTTCTCCCACTTCACAGCCATTGTGGTCATTATATTTGTGGGAAGCGTTAAGACAGTGAGCTGTTCGTTTCTTTAAGATGCATACCTGACAAATTCATGCTCTTATCATAGAATTTATTTTTACAAATTTAGTATATATATACAGCTCCAGAACCTCCAGATATAAAAACATATATTGGCGTGATAGAGGTTTGAACTTGAAATCCGTACAACAGTGCTCAATACATAAAGTAGAGCGAGTATACGTATGGTTGACGGAAGAAAACAAGTAACTACATAAGTATCCCTACAAGCCTGTTTCGTGGTTGCCCACTCATCAGGGGATTTTAATGAGAATAACTTTACCATTACTTATATTGGCGTGATATGTTAATATGGTAAGGTGTAATTTATGTAATTGGCAAACATTGTTTTCTTTTGATATAAGAATGCATGCATGATGATGTAGTTACAGGCAGGTCTGAATTTCTCCTGTTTAAAGACTTTTTGGAGTTACAAATGAATGTATATATTTATATTTATATATTTCTGGGGGGTTCAAAATTTTTGCAAACAGCTGTATATATATTCACAGCTCTGGTTTTACCATTAAGCACTTTTATAGTAGATGAAGTCTTCAGTTTATTTGCTGTTAGTTATATATATGAATTTTCATCTTTCATTCAAAGCTCTCCTTACAGTTCATGCCATTCATGGTCATTACTGTTTATGGGTCAGTGGAAAGACCGTTAACTTCTCGTGTCTCTAAGATACAGTCCTGACGAAAGGTCGGAACTTTTCAAAATGAAGCAGCTGATAATTTATTAAAAAGACCATATCTTAGCATGCGTTTTTACGTATTATAAAATATATATTAATATTATATATTTGCCCTTTCACGTCGTTTAGTTCAGTGATTTCAGACAGTACTCTATGGTAGAGTAAAACTGCATATAATTTAGCAGTCTCGCCATGTGAAAGATATAGAGAGCAGGTAGTGCATGCTAATTGTCAACTTAGCATAGTCGAATTCAGGGTATGATTTAGTTACAATTGGGACGTGCCTACCTCCCTTGTTGGAGTGCTACACATTCCCACAAAACATTGAACTTCAGAGATGTTTTCGATAACCTATATTTCCTTGTTCCGATTTGATTGTTCTTCGGTTGGTTTACAGTGCCGGGAGTTAATACTAGTTACAAGGTAGACTGCTTAACAAAGAGACCATTCAGCAAAACTATTTAATCAACTGACTTCACTGACTTCAGACCTGATACTACGACAGCCAATATGCGAATTCCTGTTTTTGAAAACTCAGCAGTTTCAATGACCCTTTATTAGCGTTGCTCGTGGGCTGAACGCGGTTTTAAGGAACAAATGACGCCTTCCAAAAGACACTCGGGTCTGTTTTCAGAAGGTATTAGTACTGAAATTCCTCTAATAACTCAGTAGCTACCGCTAAGTCAACCTTTTCACGGGGAGCAGTCACGGATCACTACGACCTGACATCAATCTGTCTAATCAACTTTCGGACTAGATTTTTTTTTACAATCGCATTAAAAAGATTTTAAACGCACATGTTTCCGATGTCGTTGCTCTCGCTTTCAGCAGCCAAATATGAACCGAGAACGTTGACAAAATCACGATCGATAAAGTACAGCCGCTTACTCGATATTTCAGCTCCATTCACACCAAAGCTTGAACGTGTTTAAAAGCGTCGGAGCGACACTCATTACAACTTCTCCTCTTCCGTCGCAACCCAAACTATCAATTAAGGTACCGCTGAACACAAGTTGTTTATAAAAGATAATGAAAACACCATTTAAATCGAAACACCTTGCAGTTTCTTTTACGAAACTTGGTAAAACATGCGTACACATCAATGCAAGAGATTAGAGAACCTCCATTGATTTGTTTTGTTCTCCTTTTGTCTGCCACTTAATTACGAGCCGATAATTTCCTAACAGTTTCTTAGTGTCAGTTCAAACATTGACCATTCAATGAATCGACGATGAAATACGTCACATTTAATAGTTCGTTGTAAAACACGCAAACTATAATTACCGGTATTTAAGCAACAGCAATTACTACAAGATGACAAAAGAAATTTTCTAAAAAAGCGACGGCCGTGGAAATAAATTTAGAAATGCAATTACATATACATTAAGAAATACAGTTAGAAATACATTTCAACATTTACGAAATAGACAATGACGAGGCGGGCGTTAGCAATCAGAAAACAATTACATTAACATACCGGAAAGCGGACAAACTTCTTATAACCCATCTAAACAGGGTTAAATATACATACAGATTGAAGTGCCAGGTTTGGCCAAGGCCTTAGTTTCTCACTAAAGTAATAAGTTCGATGTGAAGGGTATGGTTTCACAACTACAAAGCCCTTCATACAAGTGTTACTAAGTTGCCAAGAGGTCCACGGTGATACGGGCTGCAAATTACCAGTGAAAGTTTGTTTAAAAATCACTTTTGACCTTGTTCTAGTTAAATTTAATTCGACTAGAAATTTTGGAAGATAAAAGAAAATTTAAATGGAATTAAGACTTCACGCCGCGATTTACATCTCTTTAATAGACGAGACCTAATAATAGCTTTGTATCGGGACTGGGCATAAAAAAAATAATCTTTCCACTAATTAGGCTATCGTCAGTGATTTTCGAGTGCCTGTCAATGTAAGCAAAATACAAGTTATTGTTTAACATAACACGATGTTTTACAGCCTGAGGCCAAGAGGCTATGGAATGAATTGTGAAACGCTTTCATGATATTATCAGGTTATTAGTATTGCTTACAAACGATTATCGCTACGTCGTGATACAATTTTCCCACTAATCCCACTTGCCTTCGCCATAAGAGGCGACAGTAAAGTAGATGTAGTTATCCACTTATCTTTAGAAATACGCTGTGGCTATATGCGTTACAAATAATATCGTCAACATGTGTCCTTACCCGATAGAAAAACAGAAGAACAAAAATCAAAAACAAGATTAAATTTTCTCCACTGAATGCGGGAAGAGAAAGAAATGTTCCTTTCCACATTTAAAAGCTTTGTCAAATAAGTTTCACCACTGAATGATACTTAGATAATTGTCGTCAAAGTTTAATGACACTAAACCGTCGCGGTGACCCACGTCACTTTTTCAAAAGTGTATTTCCCGAATAAATAGAACACGCAACATGACACCAACTACTACACATAAATAAAAGCAACGTGAAAGGATTGTTGCTTTCACAAGAAATGTAACTACCTACGGGTCCTAATACCACCAATTTTTCCCACTAACTGCACTTGCCAGGTCACTTATTCGCGTGTTTTAACAACGGAGAACGCAACGTTCACATAGCTCAAAGCAATTTAAAAAGATTGTTTTATTAACACTTCGTAAATACCAATGGGTCTTAATACTGGTTATAATTACACTAATAACATCCCCTTTCACTTTCATTACTTTTGAAATCATCATCACACATTGATTAATGATAAAAAATAACAAAATAATAACGAAGATGTTAGCCCTCAAATTTGGCAGCATAACTATTATTTTAATAACTGTTATTTTATTAACTAAAATCATAACTATTGTCATAATATTTAATGTATCGTTTGTGGCCTTTTTGGGCCCAGCTTTTTAAAATGTTTGTATCGGTTCGACTCATTATCAACACCTTTGGTGCCTTAACGTTTATACAGTGTAGCCCCACACACCCTCACTTGAAGCCGTCAATCAAACACTCAAAAATATTCATTAGTCATTTTCTTACATATCTACACAACGGCATATGCAGAAATTCACACGAACAGCGAAGTTCGAAGGAGACGAGGACACAAAGCGCAAAATAAAGGGAAGAAGGTGAGAAAGAAGTAAGCGCCAGGTATTTCTGTTTGAACAGAGGCTGACGGGGAGAAAGCCAACGTTTTCAAGGACAAATACGTAGGAAATAGGAAGGAACGGAGTTTATGAAATAACAGTGATGTTTACCTAGTCTCTTTCTAAAAATCCAAGCGTTTGCAAAGCCCCAACTTTCAGTTTGACTTAAAATTCAATTCACGAGAACCCTAAAGGGAATGTTTCAAAGTAATGAAGAGTAATAAGGGTCGTAGAGTAGAGATTGCTATTTCCAGGTATTTCCTTGTGCCAGCACTGATCAGTAAACCTCCAGGACATTCTTGGAAGTGTTTACAATTCTTAGTTATTTTTTGTACACACAAAAATAGTCCGCCCAGCATGCCGTGTTGCTGCACAAGAAGCGCTAAGAATAAAAGCGTGTCAGCTAAATGAGAAAACAAGAAAGAACACTGTCAAAACGTTCGGCGCACAAATTGTCATTTTTAACATTAACAAACACACTAAAACGCAAAACCACGATAACTCTTGTTAAAGTGATCAGTGACGCTGAACAACAGTCAAACAAACAAGAACATTAAAAGAACAAATCCGTCTCAAGAGTTATCGTATCTACGAGCAACGTAGATTTCTAGCCTAGCAAGCTTTCCGGGACGCTCTGGAGGTGGGGTGGAAAGCTTGTTCGCAGGCTCCCACCCCGCCGCCAGAGCGTCCCGGAGAGCTTGCCCGCAGGCTACGTAGACTTCTTAATCTTAACTCAGAGTATGTCGAAGCCAAGGAAAAGAGAATCAATCATTAATCCATGGACTAAATTCGCAGGTACTTGTTTCCCCCGTTTGGTATAAAGGAATTTTGCTATACACTAACTAAATAATTTTACAATTTGCTTAATAGCGCTAAGAAACGTTTATCCTTTCAGTTATCACACCCTGAAAAGCCAAAACGTCAAAACTTAATAGGTGCTAATTTTAATCAGTATCACTTGACAAAAACTTCTACATCTGTTTCAGCATGTTTGATGGGACTTACTTGAAGAGTTCAAGTTCAAGTGCAAGTTCATTTATTCACACTTATTCAATTACAATACAACAATAAGGAAAAAAAGGAAGAAGTAAAAACAGAGCTAATTATACATTGAATTAAACATAAAAAGGAAGAGTGTGTAGCAGCCAAAGGAGCCAAGCTTTCGAGTTGGCTACTACCACAAACAATTACAAGTGGGTGGAGGTTATACGGTACTAATAAAAAAAAAAAACACTTAAACTCTTAAATTCTGTACTGTTAAACTCTCCACGCGTTTAACTCTCCACCCGCCATCTTGCGCGATCCCGAACGTGATATTTTCATGCCACCATTCCTCAAGTTTCCTGTCGTCCCAAGAGTTATTTTCTACGTTCTTCTGGGCGTTATCCTGGGCGTTGTTCTGGGCCCATAACCTGATAAGAATCTGTCTTTAATCCAAACCGAAAGACGGTTTACAACTAGAACTGTGAAGACTGTGCCATACACGCTTTGTTACTACTGAGTTTAATAAACAGCGTCTGAATTCTAATGCACTGTGAAACTATAGAGTGGCAAAGCCAAATTGATGCAAAGTTTTGATACAAATTCTACCCCTTTGAGTTTTGGATCCTAAATATACATCGGAATAATTTATTTCAAGTAGGCTTCTAGATATTTTACAAACAAATGAAACAAGCACAAGTGCCTTCTAGAGTTCACTTCAATTAATCTTATTCCGAAATACGGTGAATCAAACACGACCAAAAATACTAAACTTTTTTTTTTACTGTATATAACGCTTCACACATTATATAGGGATGTTTTTATCTTTACTCCAAGGTTATTTTTAGTATTAATATTACGTATAACTTGACTGACGTGTTTGGTCGAGTGTTTCGAACATAGCGCACGAAAACGCAAATCATTTCAAATCATTCTTGTATTTTTTTTTTCTTTTGTATTTTATTTTTACTACTATTATTTTTTAACGGGACGCAAAGCGAAGTAAGTTTGTATCAAAAGTTAGACCTGTGAACCCGCTCCACACACATATTTATCATTGTGGCAAACTAAAATTTCAGTTCTTTAAGTCTGTTTAAGTCTTCCCGACTATCAGTATTTCAGCCAAATCGCCCACATGACTTGGCAATAACTAGTGAGTAAAAGGGATATGGACAGCATAAAAGTAATAAACAATAAAGGTCACCCAGCATAGGCGATTTTGTATTCATTAGTTACGGTGCTGTTAAGGAAATAAGTTCACGGCCGTGGTTTACTCATGACTATTTATTTCTTTTTAGATGGCTGATTCAGACGTATCAATGGTAAGATTATTAAACGTTTTATTCAATAAAACAATAATACTATAAATACAATGAAAGAGAAACAAAGCGAACCTTAGATCTAGATAAAAATAGAGTAGCAAGTTAGGAAACTAAGCTAATAACGCCGGAGAATGCTCTTTAAAAATGTCTCGCATGCAATACTAAGGGAAGCAACCTGTTTACACAAAATTAACTTTCAACAGTGAATACTGCTCTTAGCCTAGTTTAATACCGTGGCTCAAGCTTATTTTTTCAGCGTCTTGGGTACGTTTTTTGATAGGTTTTTTTTACGCTCGACAGATCCAACTATGACATTTGTGTTAGTTGGAAGAGTTCAGCCAGAGTATCTCCTAGCGAAAGGGCTGTTTTTACGAAAAAACTGAGCAGTCAGGAACCTACGGCAAACAAAGTTTGTGCAACAAGAAGAGACTAACTGTGTATTTCTCCAGTTTATTTTCAAACAAACCTTTACAAAACGAAATACTATAACATTCACAGAAAAAGTGGAACCCGTCCGTCCCTTTACTAAAGAGTCAACCGAACTTTTCATCACCAGACGTAAATGAATTTCTGTGATTAGGAGAAGGGTTAGGAAGATGCAGGATGTGGGCGAGTTTCTAATGCGCTATTTTTTTCGCTTTTTAAGGAATCAGACTCTTCTAGTGACAAGAGGTGAGCAACTAACACGCTACCAATCAGGGTTAAACATGAGGAAGTGCGGGTTTGCTCCAGTAACTTTTGTACAAATAAAAGACAGTAAAGAAAAGCGCGCTACTTTTTCTGCGTATTTGCTTGTTTGTAAACCTGGCAGTGCCAAGATTTTACCAGCTAAACTCTAGGTAATACAATACCGCTCACAAAATGGGGTGGCTTTTTCAGATTTACATGTACTTAATAAAGGTATTGTTGAATAACATTGGACGGCTGTACCTTTCTATGCGCAAAAACATCCAGTAACTTCTAAGGAAGCTAAACGATGCGGTAAAGTGTTCAGTATTTTAATGGTAAAATGTTACTACGTTCCTTTTTCTGGAGGTGCCCTTTGAAAACCGAATATTTTAGGGACAAGAACTCACTTTGTTGGTACTGACCTGACTTTTTCTTTTTCATTTAGCGAAGAAGAAATGGATACAAACAGCTATTCCGGCAGTTCACCCACAAATCAGCCCTTGGTGCCCTTCGCGCTTGGGCAGGTGAAAATACTGTTTACCAAACCTTTCCACGCAAAACACCTACTAACATCTAATATTTAAAACAATGATCTTAAAAATATATTCCACTGACACAAGAAGTAAATGTTAGCAAAATTCCACTCCTTTTTCAAAAACACAAGCGAATTTAAATTCTATGCTCTAATAAAACACACAAGGAAATGAAGTAAGACCGACAGACGGACTGACCGACTCACTAAAACTAACCGATTCTCTAATCGAGTGATTTACCGAGAGCTCTTGACGACGCGACCGAGCAGCCTGGTGACCAACATCAACTTTAACCACTGAAAAGAATGTTAAAATCCTATAATTTTGTTACGTCAAACGGCAACTCTCCTCTCCTTCTTTCAAATTTTAGTCGCCCAGAAAAGTTTACTTTCTCTTCTGAACCTCATTCACACAATTTATTCCAGCGTATGTCTCAGTTTAATCAGAATGCTGATTCTCTCTAACTTACTAGGGGACCAACGCCGCGAACCAAGCTATACGCCAGCAAAATGATCACCAGGCAAATCAAGCCAGGTAAACACTAAAAACAGTCACGTCTGTAAAGAACTATACTAAACAAATTATCATCTCCACATATAGTACCCACCCTAGCTAACTTACTAGTAGTAATCACAAGTTATCACAGAATAGGAGGTTTATTCGACCAAAAGTCGAGAAGGTGGGTGGTGAAATAACCTGCTTTCGGAGCAAATGAACAGTTTCCTGGCCGAAAATTACACATTGACAAAGATACCATAAAAACATACTTAGTTGGAATGTTGCCACTGCAGGCGGCCAGATCATTCCGACCAGTCTAAATGACAAACGTACGTTACACTATGCACAACAACGTCTAATAAAAGGTCATAGTTTCACTTGCGCTTAAGGGCACATCTCTGCTGACCCATAGCCTACAATTCGGCGTATTTTTAAGGGCGAGCAAAAAGCAGCTTGTTACTGATGAGTTTTGTACTACTGCGGCCGGCCGCCATCTTTCATTTATCGATGACGCGAATAGACGTTAACTTTCTGTTTTACGTATCTTTCAGGTACGGTCTACCAAATATGGTAGCGGCGTCGAGTCATGCTCAACCACAGGTGTATATGGAATCTTCTATTTCATTCACTAAACAAGTAGTAAAAGCAACGTCGGTAAATCCATAAAGCGAAACTTTTGCTCCGAGGTATCTTCTCGAAATGCTGCGTAGTCTCTGCACATTAGAACGGACTTTTCAGTTCAATTGGTTCTTATTTTCCTAGTTTACTTTAGTTAAGGGTTTAACCGGTTCTTTTTTTTTTCAGGCTAACGATGACATGCCGGATCCTGTGGCATTTTTCCTTTTCTTAGTCTTTATTATCTTAATACAAAATGATAACTGAATGAAATTCATATGCTCAGTTTTGCATGTTTAACTTTTGTCAAAGCCTAATTTTAAAATAGTAATGTCGATTTTAGGAATCTCTGCGCAACATTTTTAGCGATAAAAACTCAGTGGCTATTTTCATAGTGTTGTTATTTAATAATAAAACTTATTTACCTGTGTTTGATGTTGTTTAGTGACACTTAAGCCATTGAAAGAGCTGTGGTACAGAACCTGCTAACATCCATCCCCTTTCCATTGACTACAGAGATACTTTTGTCAATATCAATGAATCATATTCAAGTAAGCCTGTCCTGTCAGTTGGTGTGCCTCAAGGGTCTGTTTTAGGGCCAGTGTTATATCTTATGTAGACATCTCCTCTCCGTGAAGTTATTGAGAGCTATAATATCAATTATCATCTGTATGCTGATGATAGTCAGCTTTACGTTGCTTTTAAAACAAATGATGCATCCTCGATCAAAACCTGAACGGACTGAAAACTGTGTTGGTGATCATGATTTGTCGTTGGGTGAATCGCAATGATCTTAAGTTGAACGAACATAAAACTGAAGTTGTTCTCATCTCTTCAAAATTTCGTGATGGCCCTTCTCTGGGTTACGTGAGCATTGGAAATGAAAAAATTCCCTTATCTGATAAAGCCGCAAGCCTTGGAGTAGTTCTAGATAAACAAATGTCCTTTGACCATCATATGAAACATCTTTGCAAGTCGTTAGTCTGCCAATTTAGAAATTTGTTCAAGATCAGAAAGTATCTTAACAAAGAACCAGCTGCCACGTTTGTATATGCTTTTATAACTTCTAAACTGGTTCTGTAACTCTCTTTTTATGGATTACCCAATCATCAACTGAGGAAACTTCAACTGCTACAGAACATGGCAGCTCGTTTTGTATCTGGTGCTCGTAAGTTTGATTATATACGTCCAATTCTGGTAAAACTTCATTGTCTTCCGATATCCTACCGTGTTGTGTTTAAGTTACTTTTGCTGGTTTTAAAGTTCTACATGGTATTGGCCCTCGGTATTTGGTCGAATTACTTAAGTGCCAGAATCATTCTAGGACACTTCGTTCAAATTCCCTAGAACGTCTTTTGCAACAGAAGTCCAATACTAAAACACATGGCGATAGGGCGTTTTCTACATGCGCCCTAGACTGTGGAACAATATTCATGTGTTCGTTCGCAGATCGAACAGTGTTTCTACTTTTAAAACTGAAAAATTTTATAGACCTACCTTTTTAGGAAATTTATTAACAATGGTTTAATTTATTATTAGGTTAAATGT
>CALNXK010000523.1:125000-132500 GCA_942486035.1 Porites lobata | reverse complement strand
CCCTTGGGGATGTTCTGTCTTTACGTCATCCTAACCATTTCGTACTTGCGGGCGGAAACAATAGAAGCGTCCTCATTACCTACCGATTCCTCGCGGCCCCAGTTCAAGCAAATCGAGATCTTTTCTATATTGACTGTATGACTGTATATCTCAATTGTAAGTACTTTCCTTAATATACGCGCGAGTTACTAGAGTGCCTCCTCGGGATTTCGCCTTCTGGGCGAAATCCCCGCGGGCGGCAATAAAAGCAATTAACGTCTCAGCCAAATATAATCCCTACGTCCTTAACTTTATGAGTCTTCCATTTACCTTTCGAGGTAGGGAATAGCTGAGTAGGAAAAAACTCTCCTATAAAGACAAAAGTCTTGTGTCAAAAAAAGAAAACATTACAAAATGTATGCATCACGTCGATCACAGCAATAGCCTTGGAAAAGAATTCAGGAGTGGATCCAGGACGTTACATGAGTGATTTGCACCAACTTAACTAGGGGTGTTGGGGGTGTGCTCCCCCAAGAAAATTTGAAAATTAGTGCTCTCAGAATGCAATTTTCCTGCATTCTGAGAGCACCCCAAGCCATTCAGACACGTAAACAGCACCTCCTCAGAAAGGCATAGTTCTGTACAAAAATTCATACTGGTGGTTCAGTGGTTAGAACGTATTTAGAGGCCCGGGGCACGAACATTTTCGTTTTCCCGTGCGAGCATGGTTTCTCCTCCTTCCAAGTTGAAAATGTTCACTGGAAGTGTATGTGTGCTGCTCACTAATGTATCATTAAAAATTATAAGACAGAAAAATAAAAAAAATGATAAAAATAAAGTGTAAGTGGAAACTTGTACAATTTGTCTAGTTTATTCGAATTTCGCCCACACTGGACTCCCAAAAAAAACACACGATAAACAAAATGCACCATCTAGATATTAGAGTATACCAGCCAGGGAAATCTTTTCAGCCAGCTCCACACAAAATGACGGATAGAATTCGAACATTCTACTGACCCTGGGAAGTCAAACAGCTCACCTTCATCACCTGATTAACTGTTTCCACACATTCTCTACGAACTTGACCTTGTCCTGGTCCGAATATGAGCTGATTTGCTTGAAAAGTAAACCAAGCCAATACCGTGCTGAGAAAAGTCCTCCTTCTGACAAACTGGAGCGCCTCGAACCATGGTTTATAAATCAAAATCTTGTCTTCCTCCGTGGCAAGTTAACGATGAACTCTAATCGGAATTCAACAAGAACAAACGAAGAGACTTCTAAGGAGAGGCTTCCCTTTATATACGATTGTCAGTAGTTTCCACGGTAGTTTGCGGCCTGCATAGCCAATCACAACCGACTTAGAGTAGTTCGCAAGACAATGTTAGTGTTTCTGGCCAATTGAAATGGGTTTTGAGTGATTTGTGACAAAATCCATATACCATCCAGTCCCACCCACTGGGTATAAACTTTCTTCGGTCGTGCCAACGAATTTTTTCGTGTTGCTCTCGGAAGTATCGAAAAAGGACGAATACGCGCGAACTGAGACTCGCGAATTCGCTAGGGAAGGGCTGGCTTTGCTGTGTGATCGATGGAATAACGAGATGCGACGGTTTTTTCTTTGTTTTATTTCATAATAAGCAATTAAACATGAAGGATAATTGATTTCTTAAACTACATAAAAGAATCTGAGAAAAAACAAACGCAGGTTTGGAAACATTTGAGTGATTTCTGGAAATCCACCCCTGGAATTCATCCAAACTATACATCACCGAACCCGCTAGCACGCCCCTTTGTGATGTAATCGGTCAGCCTATAAATTTGATGTCACTTTCGGTAGCAGCCAACAGATAACGATTTATAAGGTCAATGCTCCTTTGCGCGGATACCCCGCGAGCACATTCACTTGTGCTAGATTGGGGAAGGTTTTGGAGGCAGATCCCTTATCGCGCGAGGAAAAATCACTGTTCATTGCGCGTTGGCAGCTGCTCCGCCAAAATTGTTCCTGGAATCACACATTGTGAGCCTGCTCCCAGGCTATTACACCGATGGCAAGAAAGGACGTCGATAAAAAAGTTCAAGTTAATGCCATGAAATTTGTTTGATGTATCCTTAATAATCCAAACGGAGACTTCTGTGTATGGTTAAAGGCACTAAGTAATGTCTTTAGCACAGAATTGACCTAAAACAGCAATATACTCGTGACATAGCCACTTTTAAATATCTCACGTTCATGCAATACCTCAGTGAAGAAGTTTTGCTCAAAACTGTCTAAAGGACCAGGCAACATTTTAGTTTATCATATGGCTACAACAGATTTTGACTCCACTACATAACAGCAACAGACAAAATGTAAAGGCAAATAAATTAATTTAGGGACGGCTTGGCGAGAACCAACCCTGCAAAGCAAGTAGAGTGACAAAGTATTGGGCAAAATAGCAAATGTAAGTTCCTTAGAGCCCAAGAGACTTCATCCTCATAGGTGTCTTCGGCTTGAACAGATTTCCAGAGGCCGTGCCTCTCATACACCCTCTCACTAACCCCATTATTCGCAGCGGAAGGGGCCCCTCCCAAACGCAGAGAATGAAAACCAAAAGTGGAAGGGTCAACCCCGACGCTTCTCAGAGCCTAATGCAAAACGCCTCTCTGATTGTAACAGCTGATAGGCTTGTCCTGGAAAACTAACTTAAAGCAGTTCTTCCCTCGAGAGATGGGTCTAAAAATTAGATCCCTGGAGCCGGAAGGGGTGAAAAATGTACAAGGTACCTTAAGAAGCTTACAAGGACAGGCGGGGCTAGAAATCTCCGAAAACAAATGAAACCCTCGTGAAAGAAATTATCATTCCTCCTAATGACCTAAGAAAAGGCAGCGAATGACAAAACGTACATAGTAACTTTACGTAAATGAAAGGAGTTTTGAAGGCCGGCTATGACAGTAAGGTCATGAATCACCGAGGAAGAAATATGTTCTTTCCGGTTAACGACTCAAGTTCCTAAAATCCTTTGGAAGCACACCTGACCACATGGACAACTAGGTTATCCGTAAGTGGATCAGGGATGGGGTGAAGTCATGGATAAAAAAAGGTCCATACTCCATAGAGCCTGGGTTATGTGACCTCACGATGAAAACAATAGGCAGACAAAACCTGCGTCGGCTTTCCCAAAACGTAAGTAACCATCAATGTTGCATTAATTATGATATGCGAACCCGTGAAAAACCGTTGAAGCGAAAATATGCAACTCCGGAATGTAATACAAACATCGAAAACAGAGATAGATTTTCATATGAAATGAGTGTAATATCTACACTCCACTGTGTTACAACATTCACTCCGCACTCAACTGAAGACAACTGACTGATCATGAGCTATCGATCTATCTTTTCACACCAAAGCGACTACAAATAATTATCTGCAAAATTGATGGATTTTTACGTTTTGGGCAAGCCTAGGCAGGTTTTATCTACAGCGCACAACTAAAACGACAGAACAACTCTGACAGCCAAATTGCAGTCAACTATCATCCATGTAACCAAAACACTAATAATCATTTTGGGCCATTGAAACAGGAAGAAATTAGAAAACCCACATTTGTTATAGTTTCCAAGCTTTTTCTTGTAAGCAGGCCGATCCCTTCGTGTTTGTTTTGAGTCCTCTTCGTGAATTTTCCTTCATATTTCGCTGTAAAGTACGTTCAGCAGCTGGAGAACATATCAAAAAGCTCGAAATACTGCCAAGGTTACATTTTCAAAGGGCAAAAAGTGCTGAACGATAGGATGAAACTAGAAAATAACAAAGCGACGCCATCTTTGAAATTCAGCACTCAGGAGGGACTGGCACTAGTAGCTGCGTTCGATATCTAACATAAGGACAAAAATTGCAAATTTTTCACGACCCAATTGTCTCGTAATTCCCAAAAGAGACTTGAGTTGCAGTTATTCCAACTGAAAATCTTACGCGATCTTATCCGTTTACATTTGAGCCGCGAAGACAACTGTATTGCCCGGTATCATCCTTTAACATTTCTGAAATAAGAGTATATGTAACCGATTCACTTGGAAAACCTATTGATTTAAATGGTATTGATTGGTTTATGACATTGCTGCTTCGTTCAACCACTCCTTCCAGAAAGTTTAGTATAATTCTATAAATAAATGACACGACAATCAGAGTTTAAAAGAAAATACAACCCAGAAATGGGAAAATACACAAAACAACATATATATGGAGAAGGTATAACTAACTCAAAAAAGTGTTCTTTTAAAAAAACAACTCTTGTTCGCAAACCTCCCCCCCAAAAAAGTAAAATTTGCTGATAAAAAGGCTGGTGACAAAACAGTAAAAATACTTTCTCTCGAAAAACTACCCCCAAAGAAAAAAACAAAAAAAGGTTTAAACCAACAAATACTTAAAATTATGAGTGGAGGATCAAAAAAATTATATAATTATTAATATAAAATGAAATCGTTTAGAAACCCAGAATATCTTGAGCGATATGAAGATGTTGTTTTTGACCTTGAACAACCTCTAAATACAGCAGACCCGGCTAATAATGCCCGTCAAGACAGGCCAGCTTTAAGGTTTGTTGCTGATAACACAGGTGAAGTTACTCCATTTGATTGGTATGATGCTCGTTTTTCAATGGACTTTAAATCAAATCGCACAGCATAACGCTAATTTAGCAGCTAACGATCACAGTGGAATTGTAAATGGTTCTAACTCATTTATTAAAAAGTTAAGTATTCTGGCTAATGGAAAAGAAGTTTATAGCTGTAATTATGCAAATCACGTCACAAATATTAAAAACCTCCTTGATTATAATCCTACATACGCTAAAAGTGTTGGTACTAATGAACTCTACTATCCAGATACATCCCGCGCTGCAGAGGAAAGACCTGCCCAAGCAGCATACAACAAAGGTTTTCATTTAACAAAATTAAGACTAGGCCTTTCTCAAACAGTTAATTGTGAAATTCCTCTTAATAGGTACTCTTTCTTTGAAGTACTTGAATACAAACTGCTTCCTAACACTAAAATCGAAATAAATTTTGAATAGAAAGCGACGCAAATCTAATATTTCGAGCTGGCGGCGTTGATGGTAGAATTATTATAACAAGACTACAACTATTTATAACTCAGAAGGCTAATAGTATATAATAGTAGTTTAATAGTATAACTATTAAAGTAAAATGACAACTTATATTGAATACAAAGTAAAACTAACAGATGGACAAAAGTCAAAACTGGCTTCTGCAATCAGAAATAAAACACAACGAACTCTTCGATTAAAACATTCTCAACTACACGGTTCTGATGAACTGATGCTAACCCGCCGACAGTTATCTAAAATCAAAAAATCTCTGGCAAATGGAACAGGAACAGATATAAAAATAAGCAAAACACAAATTAGGCAATCAGTAAAACATGGTGAAACCTATTCACGAGTCTCGCGTCTCTTGGAGCGCGAGTGCTTCCTTATACAATACGAGGAGTTTCACGCGTCGCGCCTGCACTGGCTACTCGAGCCGCATCAGCACTTGGAGAGATTAACAAAGTTGTATGGAAAAAGGGTCTCAATTCCTCGTAAATTCATCCTAATGTTACCACCTTTTGCTCAAGAGTTTATGAAATCACAAAGAGACCAGATTAACAAAGTTTATAAAACAGGAGGACGACTGGTTATTAAACCAACTCGTAAACAAATAGAAGGAGGATTTCTTGGAACTCTTGCGTCTATTGGAATACCAATGGCTGTTAGTTTAGTAAGAAAGATGCTACGATCTGGTTTACAGGTTGACCGAACACCATCTAGAAATACAAAAAATGTTTATGTACCTCCAGTAACACAAGGTGAAGGCCACTACTACCCTTATCGCTCTCCACCCTTTAACGGAACATGGGAGAATCCACCGCCCTTGCTGGCAGTCCAAGGTAAAAAAAAAAGTCCAAAGGCAAGGGTCGGCCAGCTGGCGCCGGACTTTTACTAGGAAAAAAACAGCCCATTCAAAGGAATTCCCATATTAGGAAACATTTTGTGATTAAACCGTCGTCCAACTTTGACCTGATGAATTGGATTGCCAAACTTGGTATTGAACATTTCAGAGGGGTGTACAGTCGCGATGAACTACTGCGTAAGATCAGAAAAGAATGTGGAATAACCAATCTCGATGATATTCAAGGAGTCCGCACACACTGGGTTTGTTACAGAAATCTTGATTCGATTGTAGAGTACTTCGATCTATTTGGTCTTATCATGCCAAATGAAGCGAGGAAGTATTTTAACACTTCTGGAAAGCGCATATTTTATTCAATAGATGAAATACAAAATCGCAATACTGTTTTCTGCGGTTACTGGTGTTTGTATTATTTGTTAGAGCGACAGCAGGGTAGCGATATACTAGACGTGATACACAATCCACATTTCGATAGTGACAACAGCGATTTCATATTGAATTACTTTAGTTAATTTTATATCAAAACTGATATAAAATTATGTCTCATCATCGCTAATAGTTAAATATTTTACATTATTTTTCATCTCTTCAATACTAACTTTAATTTCTTCTAGCATTTTCATTAAACAAGTGTAAATTTCCGATATTTTTCTACATATGTCTTACTACTATCCTGTACATCCATTCTAATCTTTAATTAGATTACTCTCCACCACTAGTATCATCACCATTTTTTAACTCTTTAATCTTTGTAAGTTTGGTGTTTAAATCTTTAACATTCTTAACAAGAGTTCTAAACTCAGAATAGAGATCAATAAGTTTGGTTAATCTAGCCTTACGTTCATCTGGCCATGGTATTACTAACCAGTTAAAACCACCATCTCGTATTTTCTCCCATAAATCACACTCATTCGAGAGTAGTATTCGAGACAAATCTGAATTTTTGTTTCGTTCAAGTTCTAATTCGTCATTAATTTTAGTTCGTACTTCTGTCTCAAAATCTTTTAGTGTTTTGATACGCATAGATGTTTCAATCTCTTTGTAAACATGGCGAGCCGCAAGCCTTAGCGACCGAAATATGGGGGAAAATTTGTCCCCCATATGACCAGAAGGCCATTGTTTAAATTCAGCCAAGCATAGATCGTTGACAGCTTGAAACCATACTTGAGCAGAAATGCGAATCTCCTTTCGTGGCCTCCTGTGAAACTTTATCCGACATATCTTTCAACCGCTCATTTTAGCAGACAGTACTAAAAAGCTGATGAGACGAACACAACTAAAAAAAAGAACCTGATAGAATGAAAATCGCTCCAAAACAGAGCATCAATTGGAAAACTTGTGGCGGTGTAGAGGAGTTTTGCACAAATTGTCAAACGGGGTATACCGCAAAATCAATATGCATTTATTTAGCGAAGATGAACGAGGTGCTGCGATTTTAATTTAATAGAATTTACATTAACTATAAATTCAAATAGTTTTTAAAGTAGCTTTCTCTGGGGAGCAGAATTTAAATAGGAGACTTCACCGGCATTTTCTCAAAAAAGGCAATAGTGCCGTTTTAAATTCTGCTCC
>CALNXK010000523.1:62500-120000 GCA_942486035.1 Porites lobata | reverse complement strand
GCCGTGTTTGGTTTTTTTCCAAGATGAACTCGAAGTAAGAATATCGCCCAAAGCTTTCTTTATACTACCAATAGGATAACCAAATATTCTTCAGAACGTTTTCTTTCTAGTCGTGGTTAGAAAATGTCTTAAGTTTTGTACTAGGTCACTGAGATCATTGTCTCAAATCTTACAAACGTGCGTAAAGTGACGGCATAAACAACGCTCGACTTCATGAAACCAAGAAAAAAACATCAAATGCAACTAATTGCTTAAGCTTACCAGTCGAGATGCAGCTCCTGAAAGCCATCAAGTAAGGCCAGAATCGTTTAAGACTTTTGAACTCTCTATATACGCATCCAGCAAGGTCAAGTAAGTACTTACTAAGAGTAGCTTATTTTTGAAAACGATGATTTCCGAGCGGCGCATTTCTCAACTATAAACCCAATAAAGATGCCAGCCATGAAAAGAAAAAGAGTCTTCGTAGCAGATTATTTCATTGTGTAGATCCACAGCAAAAAGACGGTTAAAACGTAATAAGACGAAACAAAGCTCTGTCAGCTTCAGCTATCAGTAAACAAGTTTCCAGATGCTGCAGAAATTTTCCACATGAACTCACCTGTCAAATTTTGACCAATCTGAGATAAAAATGGGTTGTAGAAAGTGACCAACCCGTGACCATGCTAAACAAAGTTGAAGTCCAAGTCCAGCCGCTGGCTCAAAAGCACAGAACTTATTTCATGTGCTGTTTCCGTTATAATTAATAATGTTGAGACCGCGATCTTTTGAAAACTAAAAACTTGTCAGCGGAAGACTTCAAAAAAGTAAGTAACTTCAATGGGCCAAGACTTGGGCTCATTGATAAGGTCATATGGAACTGGTGAGCAGATACCCTGTTTTGACACTTGATCATAACATGAATGTGCAATATCATCCCACACGAGCTTACTACCAACATTTCTCGAATGGCTAGGATCAAATTTTCTTAGAACAAAACCGAATGCAAGGCTGGCAATACGGCGAAGGGCTGATTTATTTGAGGCCAATATTTCGGCTAACAAAATTAGCCTTCAGTAGTGGATAAGGCACCGAATTAACCTTTTCTTTGCGGGGGAATTTCATTAACTTCCGGGGGAATACATTAACGCCGGTGACGTCATATATCTCTTTAAGGTAGGATGATGTCATAGTTTACATTAATGCCGATGACGTCATGCATTTCATTAAGATAGGATGATGTCATAGTTTATTTTTAGCTGGCTGACGTCATGCATGTCATATAGATAGGATGATGCATAGTGTATTTGTAGCTGGCAAGGAGCTAGTGACGTCAGAATTTCCTAGAGTTGACGTCATCAAAAAATGTTGAGATCATAATCTATAAACAGAAAAGTGATTTCTATATGATTGGCTATTTGCTATAGTCTTCTGATTAGATATTCTTTGCTATAGTCTTCTGATTGAATATGGTAGAAACTGTTATGTGTTCAAAATAAAAGCTGGCAAATTTTGAACGTGTTACCTTTGCAGATTATACTAAATGGAAAATCTTTAATCATTAAATTATTTTCACTAAAAATCGGTGATAAACAAAACCAAGACACGGAGGTTAACTGAAAAATCGTTACTTCAAAAGAAGGGAAAAGGAGGTTAAGCGAATGCGAAATCGTACTAATTTTTCGGCCAAAACATGAAAACGAGGTCGAAGCTCAGCGAAGCGAAACACTGCCTATCAAGCAAAAATATCAATCTTTGTTTACTGGACTCTGTAGAAAGTATTGCACAGGGTATGAAAATTCTATAGAAAACAACAGGTGGTTCTAAAGTAAACCCTAACTCTTTGGGTTCTTAAATAAACCACATTCTTGTTCCTAATGAGTGGAAAGTCTATTTATAAAAATAGGAATAAGAGGTACGATCGCGTAGCAACACATGTCTTCTTATTTAGCGCTAAAAATCGGATATATAAAAAAACACACACACATACAAAAAGTGGAGCTGAAAACTCTCTACTTCAATTCTGACTCAACATTACAAAAGCGTTTTCTCCGTTCTATCTCGAGGAAACTCAGCGCTTGGTGAGCTTATGGTCTTGTCAATTCACGCGCCGTTTGCGTTAGTCAGTTAATTATGCGGGTTAACAAGCCCAAAGTTGAATACAAATTAGTTCATCTATACAGCTAGACCCAAGGGAGTACCTTGACGTATTATTGTAAAAACACAAACAATTAATAACTTAACAAGGATCAATTTAAACACTCGACAAATAAATTGACAAGACACGAGACACAGTTTAAAAACTTTATTGAAAACCAGTGACAAAAAGAGTCAAATACACAGCGATTTGTAAGGGATGGAAATTAGACATCCTCTTCGTTCTCCTCTTTAGAAGGTGAATAAAAATTGGTTTCCAACGTCTTGGCGTTTTTGTGTGTAATTAATCCACAATCGTGACACCGAAGAAAGCCCTCTTTGATGTATTATCTCTCCTCGCGGATCTGGTGATCGCATATAGGACAAATCTTGTAGTTATCGTGCCAAAAGCATTTAGGACATTTCATTATCAATGTGGAGTACACATTAGAGTTTTCGCAATGTTCGTAGGGACTTTGAGAGTGAAAGGTGGTGGACGTTTCAGGGCTACTACTTTCTGTTTCCTCACTATCGTTTTCAGTGTCGTTGTCGCTCTCTTGGGTGCCTTCAGTTTCTAAGCCATTCTCAGAAGCCACTTCCTCCTCCTCCTCCTCCTGATTTTCAATATCCGATGAACTTTCCTCATTATTACTCTCATTATCGGTTTTCTACATTTCGATAGCCTTTTTCCTTTTCTATTAAATCACTTAAGAACTTTTTGTTCTTGATTAAACCTTTATCGATTCCTAACTCTGCAAGTCCATCTAGAAACGTATTCAGCGCACGAGGCTTGGTAACCTCATTGTTATGAGGGAGTAACACATACTCAACTAGCTCGGCGATGTTTGATACGGGAATAGTGCGTTTATTTCGAAGTAATTGTCCGCTGGGAGTCCAGAAAGAATATCTTTGGACGCGCCATACTATGCAGCAAATCAGAAGCACGCTTTTCCGACACTGCTCGGGAAAGATGACTCAAAACATCTTTTATTGTTGGTTCTTCTTTTATTCTTAGATAAGATAAAGGTAAGATAATTTATTTAATGTCAGATACACAAGGGGTGGTCTCCCAATCCCCTGAGCCACGGGCTCATGATAAAAGTGTTTGACAATATAAAAGAAAAATTAAATAATTAATATCTCAATAGCGACTAATTAAATTTAAAAAACTAATAAATAAAATAACATCATATCTATAAAAATAAATCGGGTCAAAGGTAATTGCTGCATTGACAGCCGATAAAATTCAACTTAGTTAAAAGTCTCCGAAAGGATGATGCATTAGGTGCGTTTTTTACAGCAGATGGCAACTGGTTCCAGATGTGCGAGATCATGTACGCATATGAACCATGAAGGAATCTACTATTATATGAAGTTTGTACAACATTTAGACCATTGCTTCTAGCCTGGACCATTCTCCTTGAAACATTTAAAAAATATCATTAAGGGTTGTTCTATGCGTCTATGTTCCAAAGTATTCATAGCTGCCATCCTAAGAATTGATTCATAATCGGTACTTTTCCCCATGTTTATTATAGACCATAATAGCTCGCATCTTCCAGTTTCTTGTTAAGTGTTTTACCTATACGCATAAGTAAAGAGTTGCAGTATTCAAAATGTGATAACACAAAACTCTTGTAAAGAAGCAATATAGTATTTGCCGGTACTAAACGCTAAGGCGGCGAAGTGCGCCTATCTTGGAATATACTTTCTTCAGCATGACACTTATATGTTCTCTAAAAGATAATTTGTTATCTAAACATATTCCTAGGATCTTTAAATGGTTGTTAATATCAATGGGAGTGCCGGCAAACTCCAGGTTGTATCGATAGGATGAGTTCCCAAGGATCATCGCCTGGGTCTTGTCCTCGTTAACCTGTAGATAGTTAGAGGCAAACCAGGAAGATAGTTTTTCCATGTCATGGTTTAATAAGTGTTGAAGAACAACTGGGCTATAATCCGCAGTATATTGAGTTGTATCGTCTGCCTAGAAACGGTGACAGTTTCGTTTATGTCGTTCATAAAGATGTTAAATGATAGAGGACTAAGGAGACTTCCCAGCGGAACGCCACATCGTACCGTTGACCAGCTAGAGCACTTGTTATTGCATATCACCCTTTGCTTGCGGCCATGCAGATATGATCTTAAGAGTTGAAGAGCCGGTTCCTGAACACCGTAAGCCTTTACTTTTGCAAGCAGTAGATTGTGGCATATAGTAGATTGTGGCATATATTGTGGCTTTCATCACCAGAACTTTCGCTTTCTTCATGTTCACTCTCGTGTTCTTCTTCAACCAAATCTATCTTTCTCTTCATTTTGGTGAGTACCCGTGACAGACTGTAGCTTCAAATGAGTAACTTATAGTTTCGTTTCCTCTTTTATAGTATCAAAAATACTAGGCTAGTAACAGCAGGTACCAATAGGTCTTGAATAAAACCATCGCCCTCTTGTACAAGGATTCGCTTCGTTGTTTTGTAAGGGACATTTGTTTCTGCTAGGTTTACTAGAGCATCCTTATATGGCAATACGTTCCGCTTATTTTCTTCGGGGATAAGAATGTATTTCTTAAGTATATTGTATAAGACTTGCACTAATGCATGTAGTTGTTGTGGACTGACTGTCCGTAAAAGAAACTGTCGCTGATGAGCTGGACAAACAGCTAAGAATTGAAGAAAACCACGATTGTTCTTGACAACTTGAGACATTGCGACAAACTGAACTTATGATAGTAGTTTGCAGTCTTGTATTGACTGTCGTGGAAAAACAATGGAGATGTGGTGGCGGTGGTGGTGGTGGTTGTGGAGGGAAAACAATGGAAATGTGGTGGTGGTGGTGGAGGGAAAACAATAGAAATGTGGTGGCGGTGGTGGAGGAAAACAATAGACATGTGGTGGCGGTGGTGGTGGTGGTTGAGGGAAAACTATTGAATTTTATAGCCTTCAAAACTATATCAAGGCGCATTATGCTAGCATTTTCTCAGTGTACATTCTGCTCCTGAGGAGCTGACATGAGTTGGTTCTGTTCCGTTTGCGAAAATTCATTTAGTAGAAAGGATAGCATGCAGAGGCACGTGATGTCTAAACACCACAATGTTGGTCTCACAACATTTCAAACAGTTCCGTTTTCACAGAAATGTCAGCGGTTTCGATTCGAGCATCCTTTTACCTCCATGATTGCCGGAATGACCGGCTCAGGAAAAACAGCGTGGGTTCGATCTCTATTGCAACAAGCTTCAGAGACAAGTTGCCCTCCCCCGGAGAGGATCGTTTGGTGTTATTCACAATGGCAGCCAGCGTATACACAAATGTTAGTCGCCATGCCACACAATGAGTTCGTCAAGAGAATTCCTACGGCTTTGAAACAGGATTCCTATTTTGATGTGAAGAAACGGAATCTGATCGTGTTTGCTGATCAGATGATTCACGCCAGTAAAGACAAGCGGATTGTGAACCTTTTTACTCGTGGTTCTCATCATTGCAATCTGAGCGTGATTTATATCGTGCAGAATCTATTTCATCAGGGGAAAGGTAGGCGCAGCATAAGCCTAAACAGCCATTATCTGGTGTTATTCAAGAATCCACGAGACAAATTGCAAATCCTGACTCTGGCAAAGCAAATGTATCCCGGGCAGACTGATTTCTTTTTAAATCAGTACGAAAAGGCTGTAAAAAGACCTTTTGGTTATCTTCTGATTGATCTGAAAACTACTACCCAAGATAATTGTCGGTTGCGAACAAACGTCCTGCCCAGTGAAGAAGGCCTTAACCAAGCAGGGTTTCAAGAAAATATTCCTCAAGAGCTTCTAAAATATCTGAAGCAGCAAACTCTTTCGCCTGTCCCGCTTCTTCCAGCTATGCAAGAAATACAAGGCAACATGGATGACGTGCTTTCTCGAAACGATCTTCGGGACGATGAAAAAGCTAAGCGATACTTTCAGTTGCAAAACAGATACCTGGCTTTTAAAGAACAATTAAATACAAGAACACGATCTGAAGAAATAATCAGCATTGTTCCAGACTTAACATCAAGGACACAAGATTCTTCGACAGAAACGACAGCATTCTCCACTCTCCTTAACCCCTTTAATGAAACACCTGAATTAACACAGGCGGGTATCTCTCAAAAACCTGGCAAAGAAAGCCTCACCCCTCCACCACCCTTAAATCCTGCTCTCCTGACCCCTCCTCCTACAGTAAAAACCCCATCACAACAAGGCCCGAAGCGCAAAAGGCGTCGAATTCAATTTGTAAATTATTTGGATGATCATAAAGCTCGTGCCAAACAGCTGAAGAAACGTCGGCATAAGAAATTCAAACCTTACAAGTACTCCATGGGCGAAGAAGATGAAGATTAATTAATTTCCATTCCTTACAAATCGCTGATTATTTGACTCTTTTTGTCACTGGTTTTCAATAAAGTTTTTAAACTGTATCTCGTATCTAGTCAATTTATTTGTCGCGTGTTTAAATTGATCCTTGTTAAGAGACAAAAGGGTTTGTTTTGTTAAGTCCAGGTACTATGTGGTACCTTTGTAATCCGTTTCAATCGGTTACAGAAATGAGACTATTTGGACTTTGCAACACATGAAAGATACGCACGGACTTTCGGAAAAGAAGAGTCTAATCTAGTCTAATCTAGTCCTCAGTCGTGCATCATTCGTCTGGCTTTCCCTTAGCATTAGATCTGTGAGGTGACATGTCTTCGTCGCTGATATAAAGTTGAAGTTTGTCATTGTTTCTGTTACCTGTACAAATCCACTGCGTTGAGGATTAGCCCCTGTATCTAAGCCGTATTCCTTCTGGACAGCCTTACTCTCACGGCGGGGAAGCAGGTTTGATTTCAGTAGAGCAATAACAATTTCGGCGTTAATGAATTTAGCACAAACCAATTTTGACAGTTTTACTTAAGTAAGAAAAAAAAAACGTTTTGACGTCCGTGTTGCCATAGTAACGTTATTGCGTAAAGCGTCGTTGGTTCAGCTTTACCCTCGTTTCAATTTCAAACTTATTTTTATTTACATTAATATACCTAAACATAAAAGGTTAATAATATTTGAGCAAAGAGTAAAACTAAACCGCAACACTATATACATGTGCTTTTGTTTCGTAGAGTCAATATGGAAAAGCTTAAAAGTGCCTCGCTGGTTGTCTTCCTACTTAGAACTTAAATGCTCTTTTTGCTTCCCTTTTGGAGTAAACAACTGACAATGACAATGACAATGTCACTTAGTTGTACGTCTGATCCAATTGGCACACTTGCTAGGTAGTCTCTTAAAGCCCCCGGCAAACGGACACAACATTGTTGGCCAACAACCCCCAACGTTGGTGGATGTTACATACTGCGTCCAATTGCACACCCTGTTGTTGTATGTTGTTGCGTGTTGTTTGGAGTTGTTGCAGCAGTTTTCACACCACTGCAGCCAACACGGACGCAACAACTCCCAGCATTCTAGGGCCAACAGTCTTGGGAGTTGTTGCCTCCGTTTGCAAGTAGCTTGACTTTTCCGTCAGTGCTTTCCACAAAAGCATCCTTCGGTTCACCCGTTTACTATACTTATCTGCAATAATAGCCTCGTCCACTAATTTTCTGACTTACCTCTTTATCGCTTGCTCCTGCCTATTAATATTCACTTTACGGGTTCAAGTTTTCTCCCCCACCAGAACACGTATTGTTTGAAAGTGTTTCGTTGAATAGTTTAGAATCATCTCCACCATTCCTTCATTTACTCATGGGCTCGAGTTTTGATTTTGAAGTAGAGAATAAGTTCGTTTTCTAGTGGTTGTGAAAGAGTGATTTTAATATCTGCTTTCGTGTAGGTCATCTCAACACAGGCCTAAGTACATAGGAAGCATCTAAGAGGACTTCTGCGAGTTCTGCGAAGAGGTTTGAATGCATACACAGCGTTCCTCAATAGGGTCCTTCGACCTCGCCACCGATGAGAGCTCGGGATTAATTATTCTTGTAGAATTCACAGGTTTTTTAAGTGTTTCGGTGAAAGACCGAGTGGCATTGAACTGTTCCGTTTTTTTGGGCCACTTCCTGAGAAAATCCCGAGCAGAGATCATATTATCTAAACTTCAGTCTTTTAGTTGAAGAAAACATCAGTGTCGTCCCTAAAAGAGCAATTTTCTCATTAGAATTGCTAGAAAAAATATTTTCATGACAAACTAGTCTCGGTTAGCTTAGACCTGAGGAAGACTTGGTCAGTTATTAAGCAGATTATTTCTAAAAAGAAATCTGAACAACATTTTAGTAATATGAAAGACAATCTATTTAAAGTTCGCGCTCTTGCTGCGAAGGTTGTTTTTGTCTGTTGTTCCCATGACACGCGCGGTCTACTTTCACGTAAACGTGACATGTGTCGCCCCCAAACATTTGAAGTTTGACAGACATTATAGTAATTAGCGCCAGGAGCCGATACTAATGTGCTCCTGATGTTGACATGTTTCTGATCAGCGCTTTCCTCTTATAATCTAGGAATGAATTTCATTTACAAAAGGATTGCGGTAGTGGAATCAAAATTTTACTTTGAGATTAAAGATTGAGATTTTCTAACGGCTGGTAGCCTCATTTAAAGTAACGAATATTGAATTCAGTGACACACTGTGAAAGCCATAGGCAAAGGTTATCACGCGCGAAACACGAAACCTTTAATAAGTGACTGGCTTCAATTGTTTATGGAAATGCGCAAGATATTTTTTCTCTTTTTCCAGGAATATTTTTCGTTCAGAAACAGTGCATTTGCTTTTCAGAATTATTCTTGAGAGTTTCAAACTGCATGACTTCTTCTTAACGTCTAATACTTGCGATGAATATTTCGCTGTGCAAACACAAATCAGGTCAGATGCTTCAAGCTGTTGAATAGTCGCTAACCTGGATGCCAGAGAGTTTTGATGCGCGGTTTCCGGTTTCGGTCAATTCTTACTAGTGAGCGGTGTGCCCGCATTTGTCTAGCGTCCTCACAACAATTCAAATGTTTGGCGGCCAAACATTCATGTTTGGACCCACTTTGAACCTATTTTCTCGTTACGTGTCCACGGTTGGATCCAAACGACGGTGTCACAGCTCGTGGGTGTGCGTGGATGTCGCCGGAAGAGACAGTTGTCGTTTTTTACAATACGATGTTGGTTGTTTATATATTGATGTAGCGAAGACCTCAATAAGCAGTTTTCGCCGAGTCGGAATCGCTTTCTCCGGCGAACTCCCACAAGCCAGGATCGTTTTGCTCTTCGTCAGCTACTCTGGCCAGATTATTCCACGTATAAAGCTTTTGACTCGTCGACTAGAGTAATACCAAGTTTGCACGTCATATCTTTTGCGGTGCGTGATCGGCAGTGAAATGAATTACCCGCCATGTTTAAAATTACATGACGCCACTCTAACTGACCAATAAGGTAGCTTCCTTAAAATAACCACGCAGTACGACACAGAACCAAGAATAGATTGAAAATAATTTTCATTGGAAGAGGGTCATGTATGGGGGATTCGCTGTCTTAGATCATTCTCTCTTGTATTAACTTTAATAATTTCTTTGCTGACATAGGACCCTCTCTGGCCAGTAAAGTTCCATCTACTAAATTTTCTCATAAAGATTTCTTTGTTGGTCACTTTGCTGATTGCTTCTTTCTAAATCCCACTTCTCCTGCTGAGGTTGCCTCTATTGTTCATAGTCTAAAAAATAGCAAATGTGAGGGTGTTGATGGTCTTTCTATGTCTCTCATCAAAGAAACAATTGATTTACTTGCTGCTCCTTTATCTCATATTTGCAATCTATCATTTTAGCGTGGTGTCTTTCCTGATAAACTCAAAATTGCAAAGATTCTTCCAGTTTTTAAAAGTGATGATCCTTCTTTGTTTTCAAACTATCGGCCTATTTCTATTCTGCCCTGTCTTTCTAAGGTCTTCGAGAAACTTTTTTTACCTCAAATTATCAGGATTTCTCACAAAGTTTAATATCCTTAATCATTATCAGTATGGCTTTAGACCACATCACTCTACTGCTATGGCTATCTTAGAACTTGTCAACAATATTTATGAAGGTTTTGAAAACAATCAGTATACTGTTAGAGTCTTCATTGCTCTTAAGAAAGCATTTGATACAGTCAACCATGAAATACTTCTGGATAAACTAAATTTTTATGGCATTAGAGGTATCCCGTTAACCTCACTGACTAGCTATTTGTCTCACAGACAGCAGTGCGTCATGGTCCATGACCATACCTCTTCATATAATTCGGTCGTTTGTGGGGGTTTCCCAGGGTTCAGTTCTTGGACCTTTACTTTTTCTTTAATACATCAATGATCTTTTTTATGTCTTCAACCTCTTGTCTATCATTCTCTCGGTTGATGACAAATATCTTTTCTTCGTCATAATGACCTGGCTACCTTAGCAACCATTCTTAATGTAGAGCTATCTCATGTTTCTTCTTGTTTTTAATGCTAACAAACTCACTGTTCATCTTGCCAAGTCTAAATTCATCATTTTTCACCCTCGACGTAAATAAACTAACTCCTCAGATATAAACATATTTATAAATAATTTTTCATCACACGTGTGCAGGAAGACAAATTTCTTTGGGATTATCTTTCATGAAAATTTATCTTGGAAACCGCATATCTCTGCTGTCCTGATAAAGTCTCTAAAGTAATAGGAGTCTTAGGCAAGTCAAGGCGATACTTACCTCTGAATACTTTGAAAACTTTATATAATTCTTTTTACTTACCTTAAATCAATTATTGCAGTTTAATATGGGCATCCACTTATGCTTTTACCTTAAGCCCCTTTTTATGTACTTCAAAAGAAAGCTGTGTATAATTACTTTTTCTCCTCCGCGCACATTCTCTAAGCCCCTTTTTCTAAGCATAATATTCTTTGCACTCTCTACTCATCTATAAATTCCATGTTGCTTTGTTTGTATTCTCACATTTTATAATAGCCTTTACCTACTCCAGTTTCGATCCTTCATTTTAATTCTGAATATCACGATTATATGACTCGTTCACGTTTTGATCTGCATAAAACCTGTTATAAGTAACAATTTGCTATCACTTGGCAAGCTCCTATTATTTGAATGATATTCCGTTATCTTTGGGCAATAATCTCACAGTAAGTAACTTTAAAAAAAAATTAAGACTGTATTTTTCTGAGTAGTTAATTAGCCTACGCATAATCTGTACACAATCTTATGGGACTATAATAGGTGTATTTGTTTGTATTTGTTTTTGTGTGGTTTATGGGAATTATTAGTTGTTTAAATATTTGAAATTAGTTGCCAAGTATTGTATTTCAGTTGTAATTTTTTTTTTCTGACAGATCTTTTCTTTCTTGATTTAATTGTATTGTAATTATTTTAGTTAAAGCCTTCTTCCATTCATGTAAATTTTCACGTCTTTTTTTTTGCTGACCTTAGGCCACTTAAGCCCCCCGGCTTTTGGCTGTTCCTGTGTATTTTTTTCTTCCAGTGCGTGATCTGTATTAATAAAAGGATTAAATAAAGTTAGTTAAAGGACATTTTACTTGTCTCTAGCTGTCTGTACGACAGTTGTGATAGGGGACTTTAAATGTCACTTGAGTAATCACCAGGAGTGACGAAAGAAACTTCATTCCCTGTGAAAACAGGAAGGAAGATAAAAAAAAAATTAGTAACAGCGGCACGGGTAAAGGAGAGGAATTAAAGGGAAGTCGACTTTCCTCATTCCCTTTTTCTTACAAGATCGCCACTTAAAGATGTAATAAGTCTTATTCACCAAGTTTAAATGAAAACTACAGGCAACGTGGTTAGGGTTTTAATAAGTCAGTCAAGCACCCTGTATGTTTTCTTCTCTCATTCTTTGCTCGCCTCAGTTTTCTTTTGCCTTCCTGTTCAAGCGCTGACCACGCACGTTACTCTGACCCCTTCAAACGCCTACCCCGCACGCTACCTTCTCTCTTCCCCTTCAAACGCCAACCACACGAGCTTTTCCCTTCCCTTCAAATGTCTACCCCTGCACGCTTTCTAATCCCTCCCTTTCAAACTTAACGCTTGCCTAGCAAGTTACCGCTATGCTCTCACTTCCACGTCAAACGCTTCCACTGCCTGAAGTGCTACTTTCCCGTTCATATTCAAACGGCAAAAAGCTTCTTATAACCCACCTTCACACTATCACACTAAGCTCTCCCCTTTTAAAAGCTAATCACACACCACATGCTCCTCCCTTCACCTTCAAACGCCAACTGTGCACTCTACTCTCCACCCCTCGCGTCGAAGAGCAAACCAAATACGCTAACCTCGTCCTTCCCTTCATATGCTTGCAACAAACGCTGCCCTTGCTATGCACGATACCCTCACCCTCTTAGGTCAAACGAATAACACATACGCTATTTTCCAGCCCCATTTACACTTCACACCACTCGCCCCACTCTCCCATTGTAGTTTCAAACACCTGTCACGCAGGATACTCTTTCCCCCCGCTTGAAACGCCTGCCACGCAGGATAGCCTTTCCTCCCGCTTGAAACACCTGAGAAGCACGCTAACCTTTCCTCCCTCTGAAACGCCTCCCACGCTGGATAGCCCTTCCTCCCGCTTAAAGCACCTGCCAAACAAGCTACCCTTTCCCTCCGCTTGACACACCTGCCACGCAGGATACTCTTCCTCTCCCACTTGAAACGCCTGCCAAGCACGCTGCCCTTTCCCTCCCACTTGACGCTCCTGCCAAGCACGTTTCCCTTAGATTCCCGCTTGAAACGTCTGCCAAACACGCTACCGTTGCCCTCCTGCTTGAAACGCCTGCCAAAGCTCGCCCCTTCCCCCCACTTGAAACGAATTTGAAGCACGCTACCCTTGCCCTCCGGCTTCGAAACGCCTGCCAAGCACGCTACCCTTTCCCTCCCACTTGGAAACGAATGCGACGCAAAGGTACCTTTCCTCCTACTTTAAACGCCTGCCAATCACGGTACCCTTTCCTCATGCTTGACACTCCTGCCAAGCACTCTACCTTTCCTCCCGTTTGAAACACTTGCCAAGCACGGTACCCCCTCTTCCCACTTGAAACGCCTGCCAAGCACGCGCTACCCTTTCCCTTCCGGTTGAAACTTCTGCTAAGCACGCTACCCTTTCCTCCCGCTTGAAACACTTGCCAAAGCACGCTACCCTTTCCATCCTGCTTGTAACGCCTGCCATGCAGGATACTCTTCCCTCCCACTTGAAACGCTTGCCAAGCACGCTACCCTTTCCTCCCACTTCTGAAACGCTTGCCAAAGCACGCTACCCTTAGCCTCCAGCTTGAAAACGTATGCCAAGCACGCTACCCTTTCCTCCCCACTCGAAACGCCTGCGAAGCACGCTACCCTGTGCGTCCCACTGTTTCCTGGGACCCACAATTTTAAATGCGACATTGTCAGACTAGAGGGCAGTGCAAAAAGCAGCTCGCTTACGTACAAATGATATGACTGCTCCTAAAAGCGTCAGTTCCCTGCTAAAGAAATAGGATCTATGCACCCTCGAAGAAAGTAGAAAAAGATCTCGTTGATCTCAGGCATGCATAAAATTATTCATGGTTTGGTTGATATTAAGTTTGACGATTTTTTTTTTTTTTTTTTTCAGTAAGACTCGATCGTACATGGAGCAACCATACATTTAAGCTTCTTGAACCCTACTGTAAGAACAATGTTTTCAAGTTTCCTTTTTCCCAAGAACAGCTAGGGACTCAGGAACTAGTTCCTCCCTGATATGCCTCTTTATTTCGTCCCTTGAAGAATTTCAGAACTTCCTTAGTTAATTTTTAAATAAATAACAATTATTCACCGAGTGGAGGTGGCTAGTGGTGAGTTTTTTAGATGTCCACCACTAGCCACCGACACTTCGGTGAAGAATTGTCTTAGTATATACTAAAACAGTGAGATAATTGAGCACAAAAAGGATGATTTTTAACTCATTTGCTGTTGCCAAGGATTATAATTTTGGCGCAAATGACCGAACGGCCGTGGCCGTCGCTTTTTTTTGCCGACAAATAAAACTTTTTGAAGGCATTTGTTTAGCACTCTTGGGGAAATTTCTTCAAAAGGAGTTGTGAATTCTTTTTGTATTTAAATCATTCTGTAAAAGATTATTAACTTTAGTTTTAAGCTTATTTATGTACAAGTCAACTAAAGAAAACGCAAGACTTTTAAAAAAACTGGCCCAAAAGCTTTTTGAGAAAAAAATTTATTAATTAATTTCACTCGAGTGCTACTAAGTTGCACTCGCTAGCATTCACTTAGTACGCACTTTTACGTGTATCATTAGAAATTAGTTGACAGATTACTTTTTGTAATTATCTAGATTTTTTCTTCTAATTTCTGGCTTGGAGAAGAATGTACGTGAAATATTGAACCTTAACAGAACTTCGGTCACAGACGAAAAAAAAAAATTTCTTCCCCTATTTTGCGCTACTCTTCGTCAGTCCTTTCATGTTAATAAGCCGCTTACTTTTTATGGGTAGTGTCACTTAGCTTCACTTCTTCGAAAGGATATGGATAAGCGATTTTGCTTTATCTTTGTTCTTTCTTTTAAAAGTTTCAGTCCCAAAGGGTTTATGATAATAAGGTGTTTGAACAATACCATCGTAGCCCTTCTAAATCAAATAAAAAACCACAAATAAAAATTAATTAATTAAACAGGAAAGACTGAGAAATTAGCTGCATCCCTCTTTACTTTTCCTCCTCCACCCCTCACAGACAGTTTCTGTTACACTACCCGCCCCCAGGTCGTTAAGAATTCAAATAACCTTTTGCAAGAACACCGTCAAGCTGAGCATCCCGGTGCTTGGGAGGTTTAGGAAAGCAGGCCCATTAAAATGTTATAAGACATTGTCTTATAGTATCACTGGCACCACTTGTGCAATGCAATTGCCGAAATCTTAGCAAAGTTAATAAAAATTGTTTTCTGTTCTAATAGGCCTGGATAAGTCGTGACGGAAGTATTTTACAGTTTCCGTTAACATTAAAGGTTTGGCAAATTTTGGGAGAAAACATTGTAAAACTACATTGATTAGGCCCGCCAATGTATTAGGATTGCCTGTTCTGAATCAACCGATCATCTACTACTGTTGTGAAAGTTTTACATGTTTCTGGCGGCTGATCTGATGAGGATTTAATAATAAGACTTTTCTAGTCTAAAACAGGGGCAAGAATAACGTATCTTGTTGAGGTCTTCCCATAATCTAACATCTAAAATGTATGTTTCGTAGTATGTTCATGGCAGCGAGCCGTACTTGCCGCATCTTCCAACAGTAAATCAAAGGATCGAGGGATGAGTTGAGATATACCAAAGCGTCCGAGAAATAGATAATTTCGGAGGGAAAAGAGGCATCTACTACAATTATTAAAGTAAGACATGCGTTTGGCAAGTAGCAAATCAATAGCGTGAGATATAAGTAGAAAATGGCGACTGTACATTTTTTCTGTCTAGCAGTATCTTCAATCGCCACAGTGGTCTGAGAATCTAGATTTATGTTAAGGGCTTGAGCTTGCATAATATGGTGTTTCAAAACTACATAGAGTTTAACGTAAATTATTGCTATTGCGACAAGACAACCAAGGGTAATAAAAACAATGATGGCGAGGATTATCGTACTGGCCTTCTCAGAATGTATTCCTGTTCGCGGGAGCGAAAGAACTGCACTCAAAACGCTATTTGAGATAACCACAGCCTCAACGCGTCTGTGAGTAACGATTTCCCGGTATCGAGGTTGAAGATGAATTGTTAGGAATCTGTCAACTGATACAGCACAAATACCCAACCGCGTAGCAGTACAAAAAAATGTGGCTGAAATAATATTCACTCTTGCCAATGGTGCGACAATCGGATTGCGTTTATCAATCAAATGAAGTGCCACGTACAATGGCTGTACCAGCAAACCAACACAAAGATCTGAGACACTGATACTTAGAAGTAGTATTTTTAAAGGCTTCCGAAGTGATGGAGTTTTTCTCAACGCGATAATTGCAACGATGTTTAACATGATGGCGGCACAACTTGTAAAGCTGTTCATGGCAATGGAAAAGACGGTCATTGCTCCTGTCATTGTAGAGAGCTTCTCCTGTTCACTTTTATTTCTCGTTTAGTACTCAGTTCGATTCACACAGGTCCATGGCCAGTCTTTATTCCACTGATGGCCAGTCCTGTTTTTGATTTAAACATAAGTTAATTTTTAAACATACACCTCATACAATTCGTTAAATCCAGCGTAAACTTCGCTAAAACTTAAAATATTCATTTATACTCTTCGTATACTTGATCGTTCGTTGACCTGACGTTGTTTGCTCTTTAAAATTTAACAATAGTGGCTTAAAATATTTCTGCATATTTAATATCATGGTTAGGGCAATTTAGTATTGGTTCAGGTTTTTCAGCCTCGAGTATAATCAACAGGCATGAATATTCAGTTAAATTGTAAGAAAAAATAAATGAAGACTCTTTATGAGGTTTTCTGCACTGTAAAATGTCGCATAGCAGAAGTGGATCAACGATCAACGAACCATACCGGTTAGTCTTATTTATCGGCGTGGCGTAGGGCACGGAAAAGAATTCGAAGGAAATGAGAATAAGAGACACGAAAATTTTTTGGCTTTGTTGGGACTGAGACAAAAGTCCGGATATTAGTTTTTTCATCTTCCAGTGCAAAGTTGTTATTTACCAGCCTCAACTTTTACCAACTTTTTCCAAAGCTTAACAGCAGCTAAATGTAGATTCTATGATTCACCGTTTTTCATTTTCGGGTTTTACTTTGCAGCCATGCGTATAGTTATTTATAAAATAATGATGTATTTTCAGCATAAAATTAACGTTTGAGTGTTGTATCCTCTTCGCGAAACAACAAACAAAAAATATTTGTTTCTGTATTTTCACATTTTGGTCTAGTGAAAAACAGGACATACAATTTTCGTCCCCACCGTTTCGTTTGCCTGTGTTACTGAATAAAAGAACTTCTCAGGAGAGATGCTGTTAAGGTGGCTGAACACAGTTTTGCCGACAGTCAGCGGTAACTCGCGTGACGGCGCGTGTTTTAAATTAGACAAACAAACATGGTGGCGAAAAAAGCAATGGTACACAGAAGACGATTTCTCAAAATCTACTCATCAAAATTTTGTGATATTTGGCAGAATTTTGATTTTTATCGTATTCTAAATAATGAGAACTTAAAATGAAAGTTGAACAGACGAATTTTGTGATACATTTAATAATTACAATAGAATCATATTATTGATATCTGAAAACCCGTCTGTTAAAATTTGGTCAAATAAGTTTCAAATGGTAATGATTAATTATAGTAAGCTGTGCGCAACTTTATAGGAAAATCTAATGAGCGAATTTTATGTAAATTGAGTAAAAGTGAAATTTTAAGGTTGTATTCAATCGTTCATGTTGCCATGGAAACAACGAAAACGTCACATTTTACCTGTCGATCAAAATCTTTCATCAGTATATTTTTTACTTGCCCAGTTTCAGCTTGTGAGCTGCAACCATCCTGTTGCCATGATTTGACAAATGACATATACTCACAAACTGCCAAAACTGTGTTCAGCCACCTTAAGAACAGACCTCTAAAGGATGATGGCGGTAAAACTTGTAAAGCAGTTGATGGCAAAGGAAAGGAGTTTGCTTTGGTCATTGTTGAGAGCTTAATTTAAGAGAAGACCCTTTACAGCATCTGCTACCTTATTCTGAAAACCACACGACTGGGGAGTGTGAAAGATGATTCGGTTTCAATTTCTAAGCTTATGGTTTTAAGGACGTCACAGTCCGACAGCTATCCGACCGGTAACCCGCAACTAGGCGACCTTAACGGTTTTAAGTTCGACCTGGCGAACTGTCAATCGAAGTTAAGGCCAAATGTTTCGACGGAAGTTTGACATGCACAAAATAGGATTCAGTTTCCAAAATTAATTAAAGAAAAAACCTTTCCTCTAAAAGTGTTTTAAACCGTAATAAATTTTTTAAATTTGCAAATAGACAATTAGACCGGCATAAAAAAGGGGGCATTATCAGACACCATATGTTCATAGCTCTTTTGCATGCACCTGCAGAAGCGAGATTATATAAATAATACAAAGAACATATCAGTCAAACTCTTGTTGGAAGACGATAAAGGAACGACTGGTTAACAGCAACATGAATTATGAAATGAGTTTAAGGACTATTCAAGACTGATACATGTAATTCAAATATAGGTTAAAACAGTCATAAAGTGTGGCAAACAATCAACCTTTCTCGGCATATGGCAAAAATAATTCTATTTTACAGGACGAACTTTTTTTGACCGAATGTTAAAACTTTCCCACTTTTTTTACCGGTTTTTTCTTTTTCTTTTTCCTTTTAAATGCAGATTCAGACTCACATTCGGTTGGAGTTATAATAGAAGAGTTAAATCCTCACGAATAGGAAATGATCAGAAAACAGCTCCCTAAAGAGAATAACCGAGTTGTAATGAGTCCGTCGTTTAGACGCTCGCAGATTCCTTACCTTGAAACACAACTTCCTTGCGAACACCGGTTCATTTTTAGGACCCGTAGGCCTACGATTTTTAGGTAAATGCAAATTTCGATCCGTGCGAGGTCCCTATAGCATGGTACACTCACTGATGATACGGTGAAAAATTACACCGCAAAATTAGCAAATGCAAAAAATGTCCTTACTTTTTGTACTTTTTTAACTCCTTGTAGGTTTATTGGGAAGTCTAAATTGCAGAGAAAATCGCTTTAAAACAGAAAAGGAAAAACAACAACAAACAAAAACAAAAAGAAATAACACAGACACCCCCCAAAAAACTTAACAAAACTGTGACAATGCTTCTGGCAATAGGATCCTATTAATAAAGATATGACTTGTGGAAATCAATTACGCTGGCCTTCTTCGCGACATCTTTATTTCTCTGTTTAAGATTACTTCTTTTACTCTATTGATGGGTTTTCATTACGTTAAAGCTGCTCCCTGTCTCGATTAGAAGACATAAAGAATATTTTAGCAAAAACAATTAGCTCTATAGATTCAAATGGCTTTTAAATGACAAATCCGACGGGTAGTGAAATCAATTATGTACACTGCTCAACTCAATGTATCTATAATTCTTGGGTCAAATATCACTTCTAACAATTTAAATTTGAAAATTTGACAGGTCTTTGTTAAAACGTGAAGTAACATGAATTAGTATCCGCTATTTTTATTCGGTTTTCGTTTTTGGCAAGGAATAAAAATGTTACTAACCCAATTCTGAATTTTTTTTACAGTACAGGGTAGCCAAACTAGTTCGAGCGAAGATCTTCGCGCGCATGCAGTTGCCAACAAGGTAGAGTTGTCAATAATGACAGCCGAGGCTCCTCAAATAACGTTCACTTTGTATTTGTGACTAATGCATTTATAGCAGCTTTGATCACGGACTAGTGCATACTATTACGACATGGATAACAAATAACATAAAATGAGTCGAAGCAGCATGGAAACTGGACTAGTTACAAGTTCAAAGCAGAGGTCATGCCTTAAAGCAATAATTATAACGGAAGTAGGCTTTTCTTTCAGTTTCCTTCGTAACGCTCGTTTTATAAGGCCTACGTACCCTCAAAGTAAACTGCTAATTCGTTTGCGTTGCGGTTGCGGTCTTTGTTTAAGTCGGTCCTCTTTGACTTCTGATATATTTTAAACATATCCCTCCACTAAAAGGAGAAAAAAAATCATACATTAAAACTCATTTCAAAACACCTGACTATCAAATAACCCCGATAATATTTCCGCTTATTATGCATGCGACAATGCATTCTCTCTGGTTAGTCGTCCAGCGGCAGTTAGGCTCCAAAAGTACATTTCAGTTAAGTACACTGTATATGAAATATTAATTACGAAAATGTTTTATCCAAGAAAGGAGGCGAAACTGGTTTTAATTTTCTTTTGAGCAGGGCAACCTCAAAGAAAAGCAAGTAGTAGCAACCTTGTTTCCAGTATGAAAAAAGCCTGGGGACTCCACACTATTTACCAGAGTACAGATTCGCAAACAGAGACGTAACATCCTTTATAGTGGCTAATTCACCTTACTATTTTAGAATCACTTTTGTACCAAAGTTTAAAAACAACTGTTTTCTTCGTCACTAACAGTAAAAATTTATGCCGTTTATAAGCTCCCCACCCCCCTTCCCTCCCAGGTGTAGGCCCATCTACCTGATAAGAAAAAATACATCCGATTATAAGCCACCCATCCAAACGTTAGGAATAAATTCGACGTTTGAAGCTTGATTAAGGACTGGTAAATGCAAACGTATTTTGATCAGCACTGCCATAACTTGTTTGGAAGCGTTTTTTCTATTCTGTTTATAAGCCTCCTCGGATATAAGCCCTTCCGTTTATAGGCCCTCCTAAAACCCCTGAAAAAGATATATAAAGCAAGGGCTTATTAGCGGCAGTTTACGGTATCTGGATTCGTTTGTGCGTGGCTTTACATTCATCTACAACTTTACACGCAATTGCTACGTGATCATGAAAAAAAACCCATAGTTGTTAAGTTCACTAATATCAGAAAAGTGTCGATGCTAAATGAGGAAACTGGGCTTCCTCCAAAGTAGGCGACACAACTAACCCAACTAAACGCTTTTAGGGAGGTCGACAGTAAAATTGACAGTTTTAAGAATCGATGAACTCCAGCTATGACGCTCGTTTCAGACAGATGAAGACCTTTCCAGTTTAAACACGGTACAAATATGACATAGATCAAATGTCTTTTGAATATATTGGTGAATATTGTTTAAGCTGATCATGACTTGCTCATTGGGACGTAATTAACGTGGAGGATAGTCAAATTTATGCGTTGCTCTCATCAAAATTAAGCTGGCTGTTCGGTCTTGTGACCTGCAAGATGGAAACTTTCATAAGAGTGACTAGCCGCTGGCGCCAATTTGGAATCGTATTCGGAATCATGTGTAATTTTTTTTTTCACAAAAGCGGCCGTAATATTACTCATAGAACAGGCAATTTTAAGTTGAGACGTATGCGTAATTGGAAATCTTGCCAGTAGGTTAAATCCATATGGACATATTGAACTTTTTACAAAAGAAATTCTTGGTTAATCGAGCGAGCCCAGTTAAACGACTAAGCCCACATGAACAGCCCTTAGTGAGGTATCTTAAACCGACGGAATCGTCATTTTCTCGAGATAAAATTCTACTCATTGTAGATGCATAAAATCAAATAGATCTGTTTAGCTTGTAGGTTTTAATCTTTATTTTTTTCCAACAGTGAAGAGAAGTCGTTTCGTCACGTTACCATGGTAACGAAATTTCTGGATATTAACAAATGTGGTTCTGCAAATATGGCAGAAAAAAAATAACGAAAAATTTGACATGTATGGCTTTCCTGTACATGATTTCACTCAGGAACAAAACAGTAGCTCATAATTTTCTTCTATCGTTCGAGAATGCAAATTATGGTCATGGAAAGGTGACGTCACACTTCTCCTCTCTATACAGGTCATGAGGTATTGTCCTTTAAAATCTTTTGTCATTCACTTGCTTACATAATTTGCTCATAATTTATGTTAAACCTTGAGGACGTTAAGGGGGCTGTATTAGGAAACATAACACTCGAGCTAAATATGTTTATCCCGCTCGGCCAGAATTTAGCACGTGATGACTCTAACATTGAACATATTTTACTGTTTGTTTTTGGTTCAGTGTTTCAAGGATAAGGTTTAAGCCTCCAAAGTCGTTGTATACGATATGTTTATATAAATTAGAATTATGTGATTGTTATATTATTTGATAGTTTCGGAGTTTTTAATTAATTAGTCTGAATGATAGTTAATATTTTAATTGTAATTATTCTAAGGCGCAGTTGAGTTCCTAGAAACAGCGCTATATAAGCTTGTATTATTATTATTATTATTATTATTATTATTATTATTACTATTATTTTTATTTTTGTTATAGGTTCATCGATTAACCGTAGGGATATATGTTTCTTGGGAGTAAGCATGAAAAATATCGGAAAGAGTAAAGCGTTTTAGAAACATTTTGTCATGGAATCACGGGATGCTCGGATTCGATTGTTTAGGGCCTCCTTTGCAGTGCCTTTACATCAGTATACCGTAAACTACCGCTTATAAGTCTTTGGGTCATACATCTTTTAAGGGGTTTTGGGAGCGCTTATTAACGGATGGGATTATATGCGAGGGGGCTGTATGACCGGAAAAGGCAAGCGTTTCGAAGCAAGCAAACTGTACTGATCAAATTCGTCTAGCATGTACTGTTTTTCATGGTTATATATTAATCAAGCTTCAAATCGCTATAATAAATCGAATTCATTTAAACACATTTGGAACAAAGCAAGAGGGGGGCTTATAATTGTTTGTATTTTTTGTTTACTGGTAAATGGGCCTCTAAATAGGGGGGCTAATGAGCTTTCAATTGACACTTTTGTGGCGTAAGAAATGCAGGTAAATTTCCTACCTACTCACCAACCCACCCACCTACTCACTCACTTACCTACCTACCTACCTACCTACCTACCAATCATATACATACCCACCTGCATTGTTTGTCAACGGTTATAACCGGTTAATGCATGGCTTAATATCAGGATCAATAGGAGTCTCTATAAGTAGCTTTAAGTCCAACAAGTTATTATGTCACCCTTGCCATTTAAACATTTTCATGTTTGCAGTGCTGTGTTTCTGGCAAACTTGTCTTCTGTGCTGATTTGGTGTTGCTCAGTATTAGCGGTAGTTCTCAGCCCCGCCACCCCTCTACTCAATTAAACGACACCCAGCTATTGAGTCATTCTAATAAACATGGTTGAATATATGAATGGTGGAGTGATTAAATTCTGACCCTGCTCGCCATAGACTCTCCAGTGGCTCAGTGGTTAGAGCGTCCGAACTAGAACTCGGAGAGTCGTGCGTTCGAATCTCACTTAGAGCTATCAGACAAGCAACTTATTTGACTTATGGACTGGAGCAAGAATTTGAAATTATCGTCACTTACATCTTTCAATCGACGCATTTATTTCAAAGGAAAACTTCTGGCTCAAATATACTGAGCAATTTAAACAGGCAATATAACAGCGTTTTGACGACTGAAACCTAAAGAGAAGGGAACTAAATGAATGAGCACCTACTAGCAGAACGTAAAAAGGGAAAAAAAACTCTTACTTTGTACCTACTAACACCTGCTAGCCAGTCCAGCGGAACTAGGAACTCATCCACTTAGTATAAGAAGTCTTTAACTTTTTTTGTTTTCTTTCACTTTTTCCGCGCCAAACACTTCATTTCGTATGCAGTCCACGCATCTACTTGATGTTATCGTCTCAGAAACAATGTTTTTGCGTTAATTAATTATTTCTCTGCCAATCAAAAAAATCGCAGAAACATCCGCTTTATTTAAGTTAAAACTTAAGAAGTAAAGTGAACCAATGAAACGATTGTGTCTGAACACTTTTTGCTTAATAAATAAGGATTCCATAAGAGGGAAAAAAAATTGATGTCGGAACCGAATAAATATCTAATTGGAATACAATTGTACGTTTCAGCTCGATTATTGTCAGAGGCGAATAAAGTCGGAACAGGGTGATTATTAAAGATTCGTAAACAACGATAAAGTTAAGAGTTTCTATGCCTCTGTAATTAAGCCAAGACTTTTTTTCACTAATACCATCTGCAACTTTCCGAGGACGATTATTGACGTATAAAAATTAAAATCCTTTTATTGGTACCTTAAATAGCTAATGTTTTAACAGTTCTAATATAATAGGTTTTAAAAAAGGTTAGATGACATAACAGACGACAAAAAGAGAAATTTAACATATGGCTGAAAGAAAAATTAGAGCCTGCTAATAGGGGCGCGAAAGAAAAAAAAGAGAAAACAATTCAACAGGTCCTTAACAGATCTCGGATCATTTCTCTGCTGCTCTTTGCCAAACATTAACATCAAATAATCCATTTTAAGCATTTGTGATGTAAAGTCTCCATGGAAATCATTATTAACAGCAAAAGGTTGACTTTCTCAAATTATTTAATGCGTAAAGTATTAAGAATTCCGTACAAGAAAATGTAGCATTAAGGCAAATTTTGTATTCTGATAGAAGTTTTGATGGCGAGCATCGAGATCCTCCTTGAAATTAACTTCTGTTGATAAAATGGCAGGAACGTTACTGATGAGCTACAACCACTTTGGCGGGCTTTAGTTCATGCGCTTGTTAATTGAACGATTCCACCTTCATTTTCACATTCATATTGTGGTTCTACAAACTACGAAGGAGAACATGGAAAACCCTTCGCTTTGCATGTCTCTGAAAACATTATTGTAATGGGCCTTATCCTAGATTGTCCTCTGCGGTAGATCATAGGAATAAAATAAAAGCGTTTATAATTATGCAGAATCCGACGGCAAGTTATTTTAATTAGTAACCTTTTCAAATGTCTTATTAATAAGACTTACGTAAGTTTTTCGATAAAAACACTGACCACCTGACTATGATTTTATGCTTGAGGTATCGCAGGAAAAAAATATTAAAAAATGGGGAGTAAATTACCAGTAGTTTCCGTTTTCGGTGTGAGAACGTAGAGTTGCTTCAGGCTCTTAACGTCAGTAGGTTAACTTCAGGATTAGTCTGTTAATCGTTTCAGTTCAGTCGACTGCAGTGACAAGACCCTTTTTGCTGTTAGCTTTTAAGCCAGCAGACCCTTATCAGTTACTAGAATCATGAACCTATCTAACGCTTTCTAAATTCAAACGAAGTCCTCATGGATGTTCAATTTAATGCGCTTAGGATTTATTTTCAAACTGATCTGGGAAAAAACCGACAGAAAAAAATCTTTATCTGTACATGAGAAAGAAAAATAACTTTTCCACAGCATGCTAACAAAAGAAAAAAAAATTCTAACGTATTTTTATTACTACTTTTGATGTCTAAATAACCATGGCTAAAATCCTGCTTATACAAACCATTTATAATAGTTATTACTCAACAACGCTTCTCACTTGTGAGCTTAGGGGTACTTACCTATGGGGAAATCGCTTATCGCAAGTGGTTGTGGCGTTTCCAAGTAGAATACTGGTTGCGTGGAATCACGGGTTCGCTCATTCATAGACCCGACGGCTGTACCAAGCTGATGAGCCCCAGTAAGGGCGAAACAGCTGTCCATGGCTGCCACCGCCGGGGCGATATGGTTGTGCGCATGCGTAAAGAAATGACCATACCGCGGAGTTGGTACTTGTGCTTCAGTGCTAAAATTGGTATTGGTTCCTCTTGACCTGTTTGAAGTTCTCCGCGTTTGAAAGATGTCTAGTGTGAATAAAGGAAAAATGAAAATAAAAAGAGTTAAATTAGTTTACAATAATATGGAGAAAAAGGCAAAATACATAAACATTTAAGGTCCGTCCACACGTAAACGAGAAGCCGGCACTTTAATAGTCTCCATTTAGGGAACCGATTTTGAAAACCTTCATTAATGGTGCCCGAAAACGCCATTTACGTGTGATCACGACGGGCTGGTTAAAACGGAGGAACAAAACTCCTTTACAAATCCGGATACATGTGGACGGGGCCTAAACATTGAATATAAGTTTTTTTTTTCTTACTCGCACTTGACATCAGTTATATTTTTTACTTGGTCCGACTGAATTAAATGCAACGTCTGAAACAAGTCGGGTAACACGCGCACTACAGTCGTGCTAGCAGTAGCACGAAGTAGGTTTTGAGAAGAGCTTTTTGTTAAAATAGAACAGACGCAACTTATGGCTGATCTCCCGTCATACTGCTTATCAACTTCATTCCAAGGGTTTGGAATGAGTATGCAGCGTTCTTAAAAGTAAGTATTTAAAAGGACTGCCACTTTTCACTGGAATGTATAGAAAAAGGGTACCTTTGAGTCACAATGGTGTATATAAGGGTACAAGATTGGGCCTCTGGGAGGAACGTATAAAACTTTTTGGTAAATTCCCCCCGTGGGCAGCCTCCCACGCAAATGTTCTTTGGACATTAGGGAGGAACACGTCAAGAATTTCTAAGAACGTCTGCGTGGGAGGCTGCTACTCCTAAGGTACTCCGCATATGTTTACTTACACTTGCCCTAAACGAGAAAGAGTTTGAATATTTATATTCTGATCAGCGCAGCATATTTCAGCTTCTTCGAAACTTTTAAAAACTAACAAAATATATATAACCCCGTTCAGTTCGTCAAAAATACTCTGCTTCGCGTCGTATTTTCAACTCTCTTCTCGGTGTTTCATCTGGTGATGAAACATGTACACTGAGTCCTATGTTTTATATATTACGTCAAAGCCGCCACCAAATTTTCAGATAGTGGACAATAATGAGGGGTTATGTGATGTACTCCCCTAATTTAAAAAAAGATAAATCGATGGACCGTACGTGCTTCACTCGAATTCTACCTACATGTAGTTTTACGCGGGGTTGTATCAATCTTTACGGAGCATGACATTTTAATTAAATAAACTTATTCTGGATGTATGGATCGTATATCTTCCATATGAATTCCTTGCTCGTTGTTTTAGGCGCGCTAAACACCCAAACAAGCGAATGCGTGCAAAAACCTTATCAAACAAAAGCTCCCCATGAACTCATGAATTAAAAATTTGTATCATGATGTACGTTAATTTGTATGAACATGTCATTTGACCCTCATGATAAAAACACTTTTTGGCTGATCGTTCACAATTCATGAGTTGAATGAATTCTTGCCAATGCTCCAGAGTCAGCTGACCGAAGCCGCAACATGAGCATAAAACAAAAAATAAAAGAAAATTTTCCGTCTTAAACGGGGTTCTGCGAAGCCTGGTTCCGCCGTACTATTGTAAATTGTTTCGCGCCTTATCTTTTTCTATATACCGTTTTCACATGACGCCACTACCAGTCCAGTGGGAGTTAAACTCTTTTATTAAGTAAAAACTTTCCGTTTTCTTAGCTGCTGCCCACGTGAGTGACAGCACTCCATTGATCGAATCAAGTTCCACGCCAAGATGGCTAGACAAAGTCTTGTGGATAGTTTTCTGGAAACGTATACGGATCCGAATTTTTTTAGTCATCCTTCCCATTTATTGACCTCTTATACCGTAAAGTCCCAGGGGGAGGGGGACTGGAAAAATAAGAGGAAGATCATTATACGTTTTTTGGGAAACTGCCCTGCTTCCCCTTCCCTAGGTCAACATTAACACTTACTTCTCACTTAGGACATAATGTTGGCCTTTGGGGAGGGGTATGTGGGCAGTTTCCCAGAAACGTGTAATGATCCAAGGGGGGGTGGGTCACTGTTTTCATGCATGTACTGTGGTGGGCTTAGAAAAACCATGCATAATTAAAGGGGTGGGAATGTATGTTTTTTGTACACGTCAGGCATTAATTTGTTTCGTAGACAATATGCAAGTAAAATTGAGACATTATTCACAATCAAAACAATAATCATAATAACTGCAGTTTAAGATAATATTCATACCCCAGCACAAGCGGGAATGTGTATTCTGACCACCTTGCCCTGGCAATTCCAACTTTCTTTTATCCAAACTATGTAATTTTTTTCTCTCACCCCCTTTTCCTCCTTAATTTCCTATTCCCCTCAATGGGAGGGGTATAATATTTTCTGAAACTAGACATTAGAAAAAGGAATTGTCAAATTGACAAATGTAGGATCGATAAACTCTTGGAGTTGTGGAGTAATTACTGCGTAGGCAAGACTAATACGATTTATGAACGCTAAAAGGTTCATGCAGAGCACAAGAACCCGCAGAAACAATTGACACCTATGCATCTGCACTTTGTACACTGGCTACCGTGTGCCTTTGGATCCCTAATGGAAGAAATGATTAGCGACCGACTCGCATGTGGTATTTCAGACAACGGACCACGCAAGAAGCTGCTGCAAGAAGCAGAACCGAGATTGGAGAAATGCATGAACTATTGTAGACCAGCTGAAGCTGCAAACATCCAGCTGAAATAGATCTCCAGCCACGGAGCAGAAGCATTACATCATCTAAACGACTCCAAAATGGGGAGGGCACTGAGAGAGTGCAAATACTGTAGCAGAAAACATAAAAGAGGAATGGAGAAATGCCCAGGATATGGCAAGACCTGTACAAAGTGTTCCAACCAAAACCACTTCAGTTCTGTCTGCCTACAAACCGTTTCACTTACGACACCAAGAAAAGTACAGCCCCAGAGAGACTTGCAGGAAAGCAAGCCTAAGGTACATGCGGTACACAAAGATTTGTAACCCTCATCTGAGGGTGAACTTTGGGTCCTGTCATTCGCTGAACAGGTCAATGCTATCAGCAGCAACAAAGGCAGAATTTATGCAGCCATGGAAATCGGGAACAAAACTTTTGAAATGCAGATGGACACTGGAGTATCCTGCAATGTCCCGCCCCGCAGCTACTTGCCTGCTGATGCTGAAATCCAGAAAACTATGCGAAAACTTGTTACCTACTCCAAGTCCAAACTGAGAGTGTTGGGCACCGTCATAGCAACTGTGCGAAACCCACGAAACAACGTTGAGTATACTGAAGAATGTGTTGTCGTAGTTGATGTATCTACACCACTCCTCGGGGCTGAAGCGTGCATAAAATGAACCTGGTGATAGTTCAGCATCAGGACACCTCACACTCTGACAGGTAGCCCTCAAAGGGTTCTGAGCTAGCCGAAGTGCACAGAAGTGCACAATATCAAAAGGCCTGACATAGGGGATTGTCCTATCAGAGGATGCTGACGTATTCAGGATCCTGCCATGGGCAAGATGCGAGGCAGTTAAGCTGCACTTGGAAGTCGACGATGAAGTGTCACCCGTTGTAATGCCTCCTTTGCTTGTTCCCGTAGCAGTTAAGGTAGAATTGAAGGAAGAACTTAATCCCCTTGAGAGCCTGGAAGGAATCAGAAGAGACTATGAGCCTACAGAATGGGTGGCTAGCATGGTTGCGACTCAGAAGCTAAATGGAGAGATTAGGTTTTGCATCGACCAACAGCACCTAAATCAAGCAGTGAAGTGTCGATACCACCCACTACCTGTGGTGGAGGATATTTTGCCAGAGCTATCCAAAGGGAGAGTGATAAAAAAGACGATCTGAAGAATGGATTCCTTCAGACACAACTTGACGAAAAGCACAGCAAGCTCACGACATTTCAGTCCCCTAAGGGAAGATTCCGATGGCTCTGTATGCCATTTGGTATCTGCCCAGCAACCAAGTGTTTCCAACGCCAGCTCGACCAATGCCTTGAGAGACTTAAGGGGGTGTATATAGCCAAAGGGATACTGATGAAAAGGCTGACCTTGACCATGATCAAAACCTAAAGAACCTTTTAGAGCGTTGTAGAGCAAGAAATATCAAGCTGAACACGGAGAAGTTCCAGTTCAAAAGCATTTATCACCGGAAATAGCTTTCTATTTGAGAAATAATTATTCATCCAGGAGTAGAGTTGGCCGTCAGTGCCGAACTGCCTGTGTAATTGGACAAATTCTTTTTCTTTTAAATGCTCTATTAATTATTATTTTCGTTTTCGTCGAGACTCGACGGGCTAACTTCAAATTGATTAATGGTGTAATTAACTTAACCAAGCTTTTCTTTCTTTTCGGCGTCTCGAATCACCCCTATCCAAGTTCCTTTGAGATCTGGCAACTTCTGCATACCGTATAAACTCGAGGGAAGAGAAGAACAGCACGGCCTAGGTGTTAACTGATAGCGGCCTTTTGAGACGCATTTTTGCCAGTTTCAGTCTATTTTTCATGAAACTATTTGAGGGTCTCAATGGGGTGGTGGCTTTTACGGTTATCGACTAAAATTTTGCCTCTTTTACCGCTATCGGTTATTTTTTTTCTGTTACGGTTGACTAAAATGTTAAAAATTAATTTCTTTTGTTTCAAAGAGTTAAATATTAATAAACCTGTACTTTTTGTATCTTCAAAGCAAAATAACGGTCTTAGGATCATCTCGGGATAAAATGAAGTTATTCTTTTGAAAGATCTTAACCGGATTTGTTAGATCATACTAGTTATCAAGTATTCCACTTCTAATATCATTTTACGCATAGAAATGCCAATACAGTCAATTTAAAAATAATCTTTGTGAAAAAGCAAAAGCAGACACACGGACGCCCAACTCAAGGCAGGAGGGACATTCATTATAACAGAAATGGTCGTTTTCACACTAGAGACGGATTATTCGTGTGAGATGGGTTATTGGTTTGATAATTCGCGTCAAATAGGTAATATGTCTTAATTTGAAATGGAAAGGGTTTTAATTTTGAATGAACAATCCGCCTGACTTTATCCGTCAATTTTGACGGACAGTTTGAAGATGGATTATCCGTTTCAGAAAGCCTGTGTACAGCCGCCCCCCTCCCCCCAGAAAAAATCGGAGAAGGGGTGTCTGAGGGGGAGGGGGCGACTGTGCACAGGCCAGTCTCAGACGGATAATCCGTTTCTAGCTCTAGTTTGAAAACAGCTAATGACAAAATTCCCGTGTTCAGTGTTTTTAATGATAGCGAAGGACAGTACAGAAAGACCGTCTGCCATTGCCTTGTCCAAGGCCTTATTACTCCGCGCGGCTAATGCGTTTAGGATGACGTGGTCTGAGCGAATTTTTTCCTCAGATACGCCACCGAAATGCCTTCACCGAGATTGCGTGGGAAGACGCCGAACAGGGACTGGGCATGGTAATGTCTACCTTAGCGTCAGAGAAAAACAGGGAATTGTTAAAGGGAATTATTTTATCAGCAACGTGTTTTAGTTCTGCAAACAGTGGTATCTCTGGGTGTTGTTTCACTAGTATTTGTAGTGCACGACCTCCTCAAAATCGCAGATTTTAATCCTAGGCAAGAAGCCAGATTTTCGCTATGGAAAAAAATCAATTCCCCGAGAGAGGGGCGGAAATGGAGCCTAGGTCTAGGTTACAACTAAAAAGCGCTTGGCCTAACGTGCCTACGGAGTCAAAGTAGCCGGTAAATAAATAACGGAACCACAAGTGAGTTTAGCACCTTCCTTAAAATTAACAAATCTAAGCAACAATTTCTTTTACTGTTAGCTCTTTTTTTACCCTATTTACGGCTAAAGGTTGAAATTTTTCAATTTTTTCGGCTATTTTTTTACGCCTATAGGTTAACCCCATTAAGACTCTCCTATTTGTGTGATAATCAGGCCCAAAAAAAAAACAACAACAACAACAAAAAAAAAAACACGATCTTTAAACTTCTAAATTATCGTCTTCTTTTACTTCAACACTATACAATTGTCTACCTCCAAGTCTATTTTTTTAAAAAAGCGAATAATAGTCACACGCTCAGCAGAGGGATAAAGAACTATGGGCAGAGACCAATTAAAACGCTGCATAATTGAACTGAGTGGATATTACCATTCGAATAAGTCAGATGGGTATCATCAGCATACATTCTTGGCACAGAGTGAGACCGACAATTGGGCAAATCATCGATATATAGCAAAAACAGTAAAGGCCCTAATATTGTTGCCTACGGAATACCACACTTGAGGGTGCAACATTCTGAAAGGGAACCATTGACAACGCTTTTCTGAGTACGATTATCTAAATAGGAGGAGAACAATTTATGGGAAACACCTGTTAGACCATAGGGATTTAATTTAGACAATAGAGTGTGGTGGTCGACTTTGTCAAACGCTTTCTTAAGGTCAAGGAAAACAACATCGTTAACATTACCTATATCAATATTATAGGCCCAACTATCGGTTGCGTCCAATAAGGCTGTAACTGTTGCATGAAGCGTGCGGAACGCAGATTGGTGCTTAGACAAAATACTATGATCTGATAAATAGGCAAAGAATTGATTATATATAATTCTTTCAAATACTTTTCCAATTATAGAGATACTGAAATTGGACGATAATTGTCTATATCGCTTCTTTCGCCATGCTTAAATAGAGGAGTAACCCTCGCAAAAGCCACATGGAAGGGTCTTAAGCAGCTTATTAGCTCTAAGCGTAGTAAATTGTCCTTCCCAAATAGTTTAACAGTAGATGGTAACACCTTAACTGACGCCAAAGGTATAGCTTATGCCTTCAACAAATATTTTGCCTCAGTTGGGCCAATGTCGGCCAATAGTATTCAACCTGGTAATAGAACCTTTGTGGAATATTTAACAAATTCACAATGCAACAGTTTTTATTTTTCACTAGTATCAGCAACAGAAGTTGAGAATATCATTTCTAGCTTAAACACAAGTAAATCACTGGGGCCACATAGCATTCCAGTGAAAATTCTTAAATTATTGAAGAGCATCTTGTGTTATCTATTATCTTATTTTTTTAATTGTTCTTTTTCTTTAGGCTTAGTGCCAGATAAGTTAAAAATCGGGAGAGTGATACCCCTTTACAAAAGAGGTAACCAGGCTTTAGTATCCAATTATAGACCAATTACTTTGTTATAGCCCCATGTAAGGGAATCCGGATTCCGGAATCCAGGAATTTTTTGCTTGTGGAATCCGGAATCCGGAATCCTACTAAAGATTGGAATCCAGAATCCAACTTACTAAAGATCCATTCCTGATTGGATTGAGCTACTCGCTCGAAAGAAGAACCATCTATGGAAAGCCTCCCCAGGGTATATGCCTCAACGTGATGACATACAGTGTAATATCGGCATATCTGGTGTCAAAACCATAGTTGACAAGCTCCATATGAAAGGTCACGGTCAGCGGGGGAACCCTTGCTTATGAGCGGCTGGCAGGATCACAAAATTCGGGGGTTTTCGAGGGAATACAGCGCAGCCTTTTTAAGGTATAAATTGATTGTTGTGAATAACTTCAATCTCTGGCTATGTTTGATTCTCTGTTGTTCACTCGCTTCCCTGAACTTAAAAAATCAAAAGCGATTTGACCTGGCATAGGACCTGGGGTGAACCTTTTCTTGAACCTTCCTGGTCCTCTCCTGGTCCTCCTGGTTCTCAATTGAAAATAAACTTCCACTTTCAACATTTTACCAAAAAAGAAAAAAAAGAAATTCACAGTCTCTTAGTCCCTAATTTGGTCCTAGTAGTTGCGGTAAGAACAGTTTCATGGTTTCGATAATCTTTATTTGAGAAATAAGCTAGGTACTGTCAGAACCGTACTAATCAGCTGTCACTAAAGTAATCACGTGCAAGGCCGCGGTGGGTGCCTTTTTCATTCATCCCCGGCATTCGAGTGAAATCTCGCCACCTCATCGATGAGACGAGCCTTTTGAAGTTTGTTGTCTGTTGAATTTTTCTTTTCTACCTTATCAAAAAAGAAAAAGAAAACGTTATGGGAAAGCACAAGCAAAAACAAAAGGCTGAGAGAGAAAGGTACGTGTAATACTGTGTTGTGAAATTTTATACCAGTTTTTAGCTGACTGATAGATCTAAACGTGCCAAAGGCAAAGCTGCATGAATTTTCGTTTGTGTCGATCTGTGGACTGTAACGTGGCGGTAAGCAAGTCACAAACATAAATGATTTTTTTTCTCAATCATAATTGAATGTGATATGAAGTTTACGTCGTCCGTGGAGAAAATATCGTATAAATGAGCGCTATATGGTTGTAAAACGCTTAAAACTAGCCAAAGCGTAAGAAACGCTTAAGTCTCTCTTCATCTCTCAGTCATCTCAGTCTCGGTCGAGGAACAGACGGATTTTTCATGTTTTCTTTCTACAGTTGTGTTCCTGAGTAGGCCTCGTTCACATTGAGGTCGCTTTTGGAAATTAGACCGATCTGAGATCGGTTTAGTCCGCAACGTTTTTTTGTTAGAAATGGATCCTAGAGACCCCAGACCATCTCAGAGACCCAGATCTCTTATTGATGAAGCCGAAGGCGAGATCTGGTCAAATCCGATTATTGCCTGTCAGGAATGTGACAGGCGATGAAAGAGCGCATGCTCGAAATAAATCCTCAATTTTCGACGTCTTAAACAACGAATTTGATAGAGCCGTGAAGTCTTTTTTCTAACAAAACGTGGCTATACGCACATCCTAAGTATGAAACAACTATTGTTTTGTTGTTTTTGTTCTTTTTAACATTAAATTCAACCGCGACAGTTAGTTTGAATTTCATTCACCGTCATTGAGCGCGCTAAAACCTCAAAGCAGTACGCGTCAACTTCTACGCGAGAATTTATACCCTCTTCAAAAGTCTTTATTGACACGGAGAGAGAGTTTTAAAAAGTCTTAAAGGATAAGATAAAAATGGTTTTCCAAGATTTATTGAGACGGAAAACTACTCTTTAGAGAACAGAACCAAAGACTTTAATTTGCAAAGAATGAATTGCACACGCCACAGCGTATTTTTATTTGGCCAGTTACTAATAAAACGAGAAACCAGGCAAAAAGAGACAAAGCGACCTAAACGATCCACAACGATCAAAAATAATCGACAAAAGATCCACAACGACCCAAAACAAGCCAAAACAAGTTCCACCCTCCTAGGAACGTCGGCTAAAATTGATTAAATGATAAATATTTCACTGCGTTTTCATACCCGGAGCGTAGGATGATCTGTATGGTCTTTTTATGCAAAAAGGGGTTCTTAGGGGTTCGTCACGGGAACGCGTGACGAACCCCTAAGAACGTCTGCGTGGGAGGCTAGTAATTTTGTAAATCGAAAAAGAAAACAAACTTGTTATGCCCTCTAATAACGCCTTTCAATATGGCAAGATTCGAACACGAAAACAAAGTGCGAAGAAAAGAATTAAAACCGGAAAAAAATGGAATCCACCTCTTTTTGGAATCCGGAATCCACTGTGCTGGAATCTGGAATCCAGTACCCGGGATCCGGAATCCACAGCATGGAATCCAGAATCCAAGACTGTCCTGGATTCCCTTACATGGGCGATTGTTATTTGTTTTTCTTAACATAATGGAGAAGCTCATGTTCAATAGATTAGTTTATTTTCTTGATAAACATAATGTACTAGATGATAATCAATTTGGTTTTCGTAGTGGACGCTCCACTACTCAGGCTTCTATGCTTATCACTGATAAAATCCAAAGAGCCATTGAAAACAAAATATACTCCTGCGGGATATTTTTGGACTTACGAGCCAGTCTCTGTAAGATCCTCATATCGAGTTTTGCCTACAAAATAGATTTCGCTCATAATTTTGCTGTAGACTTCTTTCAGTAAGTATATAACAAATATGAAACTAGACTGGAGAAATTCGCTTATGTAAATTTTTTTTTAACGAATTTTCTTTCGGCACCACATGAGGGCCTGAAATGCTTGTAAAATATGCAAATCTTGTCAAAATTCAGCCGATTGCTCCGCATAAAGGAGTGCGTCCCAAAGTTTCCAGTTTACTTATTACTTTAATTAAACCTTTACCTTAAAAATAATACAGGTCATAATCATCGACACCTTTTTGTATACAAACTCCGAGGAAACACAATTAGCCCCTTTGACCCATTTAGCGAAACATGCGATTTTAGCCAAATTCAGTGGATTAAATCTCAAAAGTGGCTCACACTTACAGACTCTCCTGCATATCATTGTGTAGTTCCATCCTTCAGCTACTGAATCGTGTTAAACGTGTTGGCGGCCATTCAGTTTCGGTCGAGGGGTGAGTGGCGAAAGTTGTCTTACTTGGCCATTTCGCCGGCGATTCGCCATCGTCAAGTCCAGAAGGATTGTCAGAATAGAAAGCGAGAAATCGGGTATATACCACTCGAAGATTGTCCATTCTTAAAGACTGCATACTTTCAATCACTGTTTTCCATATGGGTATGGTTTAACCCAGCAAAGAAGGGGTAGAAGAGGGTGGAACGTGATCGTTTTTGACAGCATTTCGCCAACAGTAAAAATAAAACAAAAATTTTAGGGCTAGAATTGAAAGCTGTATCACATAATGAATTTCGTCTTTATTCTTGCTTCGGAAGGGTACGGCTTTGTTATTTAATGCAGTAGCTCTTTTTTCGATTGTAGAAATAGCATATTCAGAAGGTGGTTGGACAAACAGTTCATGTAATTGCATTCGGAGACCCCATAACTCATTTTCCTCCTAATTTTGCTTCTAAAATCTTTGATTGTCTCGATCATATCAATTCTGACACCCCTGAGTTAATTGTGCGTTGGATGTATCATTCATTGTTGCTTTTAAGGCTCTAATTGACTTACCTTCCTGAGTTACGCGATTTTTGCTTAATGCCACATTTTTTTTTTCTTAGTATAATATAAGTGTTTAAATCATGTCTCCAAAAACAAAATAAAGTAGCGGAAATTATATCCGTTCCACGAACCCAATTTCAAAAGTAACTTAGAGTTATTTTAAATCCCAGAAGTAAATAAGACGTTTAAATTAACCTCTGCGGAGATGACCACACGTTTCCCTTTATCTCCGCTTTTACGTGTTTAGGGCTTCCCGTAATAAACATCTTCATTAGCTGAAAAATTCCGGTGGTGCAATTATATAAATGAATGTTGTTTTGTTGAGGTAATGCTGCCGTGGCAAGGGGAAAACGAAGAGCACGCTATTCGAATTCTTATTCAAGGTAATTTTAAATTATTTCAACATCCCTTCCAATTCCATGACAAAACAATTAGGTCGATGCGCCGTTCGCATTTGCAAAAGTGCAGGGGGATCAGTATCTCTGATCTAACACACAAGAATAAATTATTTCGTGAATTGAAATTGTTCTATTCAAAGCTTAAAGTAGTCGGTCAAACACTCATGAAAACAAAGATTGATTTCATATTGAATGGTTTTTGCGAGTTTTTTCTTTTTTTTTTGGCGGGGGGGGTTTAGAGATAGCAAGAAGACAAGTTTCAGAAAACAAGTTTCAGTTTGTCAACCAGCATTTTGCTATAATGCTCGGTCTATGCGACTCTATACATGGTGTTTCTGTCTCCGTCGTCAAAATTCATTGTCATTAAAATTGACGTAGAGGTAGGTATTCCATTCAATGAATTGGTAGGTTACTTTACGTAAGGTGGCCATTTTGTCGATGCAAGAGCAAGCCTTTCTAAAGCTTGAATGCCGATTCTGTTTAGCGTTCTCTGCCTGCTGAAAACGATAAAAGTAACTATGATCTTTTTAGCATCTTACGAAAATCAGTGATACCTCTCTACAATTCACGCATTGCCGCATTCCTCTTTCTTAAGATTTTTAACAATCCGGCTTTTTTCCAGTCATGTGGCATCCTCTCCTCTTGGAAGGTCTTGCGAGTATTTTTTGAGAACGTAAAGGCAACTACTGTAGTACTCTTTCTGTGTGTAGCGCACCCTTTTCGATCTCTTATGGCCTCGGGTTCGTACCAAGCCTTCTTGTGTCCCCATAATTGACAGCATATACCTCGTCATTCCATTTACTATAATGATGAATCATTTTGTCTAGTGCATGGTTTTTAGATTTCCCATATGTAGTGTTGTCTGCCAGGATATACAGATTGTTATGAGCTAGATCAAGGAGGTCTAAGAGAAGGGTTGTGTAGTTTTGGTGTTATGTGGTCGTAATCTTGTTCAATCAGTTCTGACTTAAATGTGAATATTTCAAACTCTGCAATAGACAAGGAAACTAGGACATATTCGGAGAAAAGATAATTGTAAACACTTAACTTGGAAACATGAACGCGTTCGACTGTAAGCAGACCGACTACCGCTGGGCGAAGTAGGTGACGATGAACACGTTCTTATAAGAGTTTTCTCGAGGCCAAGGGTATCAAAAAAGATTCACAAAAATTAGCCTTACTCTTATATTGTGCTAGACAAGATGTACAGGACATTTTTTCTATGCTGAGCGACCCTGGATCTGGACCAGAAGAAGAAACACAGAATGCGGAAGCATTGAAATTACAGGATGCACATTTTCCCCTCAAGTAAACGTCACATTTGAAAGGCAATAGTTCCTACAAGCAAGACAGGAGGAGTCCGACACGGCAGATCTGTTTGTGACCAGACTATTCCAGCTTGCCGAGAACTGCGACATCCACAAATCGAAGAACATGATCTTTGCAGGAAGCTCATCACACTTCCGAAGGCCGCTCCGGGATATTGCTTGGTTCATGAAATGTGCCGAAAGTCGCGGGCGTAGTCAATTAAAACTAATTCACGAAGCGGAAACATCAATTCCTCGGAGCGGGAAACTTTTTTTTCGTTGAAAAGTGGAGGTGGAAGTTGTTTTTGTTGTAGACTCAAAAGCCATTTTGCAAAAGATCCAGAGAACAAGGCAAGTCTTGTTACCGTATTTATTCGAATAAGCGCCCAGCCTCGAATTAGCGCCCACCTCGAATAAGCGCCCATCCTAAAGGCAGATAAAGTTAATAAGCCATCAGCCTCGAATAAGCGCTCACCCCACCCCACTCCCTCCCACAAAAACTCCAATAAGATATAATAAGAGACCCTCCCGAAGACGGAGTTTTCTTCAGGGTAGTATTGTACACAAACCTTGCTTTGTTACATCTTAGCTTTTTGTTATTAGCATTTACTGTTTTGATGCAAAATATACTACTACACTTGCCGAGAATGGTGAAAATTTAATAAGCGCCCACCTCGAATAAGCTCCCACTCTCAAGGTCCAAAAATTTAACAAGCGCCCAGGGCGGTTAATCGAATAAATACGGAATTTGCATGAAATGCATATTTTCCGAACCTTTTAAAACGAAAGAAGAGGATATCAATAGACCCAAGAGAGGGAGCTGTTTGCGCTCCGCGGTTTTCTTGCTTCCGTTCCTTCTGGACTGCTCAACGAACGTAGCAAATGAGAGTATCGCGTCTAAAACCATCCCTAGACGCAAGAATATTGTTCTACATAGAATGTTCACAGTCCTCTATTTTTCCGTAAGATCATCGAGATCGAGCAACTTTGCGTTACGTGCTGCCATCTTGCATGAGTGTCAAAACCACTTTAGGAGACGGGGGCGGTTTGGGAGGAAACGAGAAAAATAGAGGGACTGTAATAACATCACCGCAGCTCGTGTTCAGGAGGCGTGACAGGAATTTCACGTCTTTTACCATTCATTTATTAAGAAACTCCGCTGGTGATGAAAAACATGCCAGACACATTTAGCATCGATTACGCGTGTTTACAAATATCTCCTTTCGAAACAGTGATTTTATAATGTTTCTGGGCCATTTCTCGAAATAAAATCGGCAAACATGCACAAGAAAACATTTTCCTAATCAAAATACCAAAAATCCTACGTGTGTTTGCGCAAGATGTGCCTTATGGTATGAAAGCGTACGTTTTATGGAAAAGTCGACTTGTCAACGACTTGTCATTGTCGGCAACTTAAACTAAACCCGTTGTCAACGCAAATTAATTAACAATTAGTTCATGCGTCAGCGTGCGTATGTCGAGATATTGAGCACGCGGGAAGTTTGGAGAGCACGAAAGAGGCGTAAGAGTTGCACGAGGCGCAGCCGAGTGCAACTCTAGCCTCTTGAGTGCTCTCCAAACTTCCCAAGTGCTCAATAACTCGACATACGCACAGCTGCAGCATGAACTAATTGTTTTATAACATCATCAAAGCGATCAATGCATCAGTTAACTTATAATTTTATTATTGTAGGGTGCGCTCAAAGCAGTACGCGTCAATGTTTACGTGACTATATATTTTTTTCCTCACAGTTAATCTTATGTTTTTATCCTGAAACTGAGAGAAAGTGTACTCTAAAATGATTATAAAATCCATATTTAGGTGCCGGAAAACTATTAATTTACCGAAAAATTGTTATTGAGAGAAAACAAGTTTGCAAAGAATGATCTCACGCCATAGCCCGCACAGCTCGCGGAGATGACAACAACAACAACAACAACACTCACCTCTTTTCCTTACTATTATCGGTTAAAAAATTCAAACGTTTCCTCTTAAATTTCCTTATAAAACACATCGTAAACGCTTCCTTGTCTATTGCTGAGTTATGGATGCACTCAGGAGACTCAGGATTGCTAAGCTCACAACCACTCGAGGAATTACGAATAGTTTATTGACGTCATCAGCGTGCTCAATAGGAATATGAAGCACGCTCGCGCTATTGAATTTGATTAGGCGAATTTTCTAGCTATGTTATAACATCTATTGTCTAATGACCAATCAAATGCCTGCGTTGCTGGTACAACGCGCTCCGTGAACGCGAGTTGCAGTGATGTTATTACAGTCCCTCTAGTTTTCTCGCTCCCACCCCCCTACCCAGAGCTATAATCCGCGACGCCCGCCCCCTCGGTACATTTGAAAATCAAGACACCCGTGACGGTAAGACGCGGTATATCTAAACGATCTCACGAAAAAATAGGGGACTGTGAACAGTCTATGTTCTACATGGTACGATTGGTTCTGGTTGGGAAGAAGGGAGCTAAATGAATTGTATCCGCAATTCTGACATCTAGCACATTTCACTGGGACATTTGCAATACTCATATAGAGAGGGTTACTTCAGTCCCTGGAGAGTGCCTTTGTCAACCACCAAACACTCACTGATTGCCTCTCACCAGACCTTGTTAACATCATAAGGTCTTTTGTTTTGATGTTGAATGAAATATTTGACGTTCAATGAAATATGTGATAAACACACACCTTTAATGAAAAGATAAAAACCCGTAGCAAGAGCGACCCATGGATCACTAACGAAATAAGAAGAAAGATGAATTATAGGTACAAGCTCTTTAAGGACGTTCGCGCGAAAATCTTCTAACATTAATTTTTTTCTGAAACTTTCACCAGTCTGAGATTATGGGTTACTCATGCCAAAAATGTAAAAAAATTGGGGGGTCACCGAATTCGTTTCGGAGATACGATGTTCAAAAGATCACCCAAAATCTGAGAAATCGGGCTTCGTTACCGCATACGGATAAAGTGCCTGTTTGTGCAAAAAATTTATAAATAAATCCCTGAATTGAAATTTTATCCGCCAATTATTGTTCTTGTGGATCCATAAAAAAATTCGGTGAACTAAAAAACTTCCTCAGAGTTGATTTAATCATTTAGCGGACACATTTCTACTCTTTTTCTTAGGAGGCTATATTTTTTAAGCATTGTATTTTTTTTTATGAAAATACCTTTCGGTTCAATTTCCTCAGTTTAGAGAGCTATTATTTTAAGAAAACTGAATTTCCTCCCTTTTGATCAGCTGCTACCGATTTGAACAAACAAAAGACGGATAAAAGATTTTCTCAAAAAGTAAATGATTGTTTCCGCACGCAATGTTGAGTGTTTTTTGTTCTCGACTACTCAAGATGCTATAATCGTTTGAATAAATACACGGTCCATTTCCTGCGCAAATGCCCTTCGTTTCAGCCGCGAATTATCTGAGAACTAACTGACCAAAAACCTCAGTTCCAACTGAATTGGGGGTTATATTTGGTTTTACTGGATCAATAACTAATCCCGACAATCTACTGTGGTAAAAGTCCTGTGGCACTGGAAAGGGAAACAGATCACTTACAAAACAGAGACTCTGAGGCTAAGGAGGATTAACAAGGGCAAATGAACTCACGTTATTTAGCCAATAAGTCAGGTCAGTGGTGGACTCTGATTTTAGATAAGAGAGCTCGAACAAACGAATGCCGAAGGAAGATTCTGGGGGTGAGGTCTTAAGAGGCTGTCCGCGTAAGAACCGATAAGGCAAATTTTGGTCTATCACGGATTGCCCTGATTTTTCCAGTGGAAGATAACTATCCTATCCCATGAAGAAATATCACATTTATTTGGACTAACTCAATTTTTTCTCTATTTTACAGAAAGATTTTCTAGGTCACCTAACACTAGCCAGTTTGCCGTCGGAAGTGGTGCGGTTTTAAGGAAACTTTAGGGCTCTTGCAAACCTACCTTACAAAGCGGAATAAGCTGATTATTTTACACACAAATTTTTTAACTCTGATCAATAGTTTCAAGGTTTAATGGTTGCATTCTGTGAAAAGTTGGCTGAGATATGATTTTTTTAAAATGACCTTTAATTTGCTTATCGGGAAAAGTAATTTGCATAACTAGAGCTGAACGGTAATTTCGCAAAAGTGGCACCTGACCCAGACTCAAGTCTGTGATAAAACAGAAGTACTAAGACCAGTCTACTTCTTAATGCAATAAAATTTGTGGGCACTCCTGTTTGCGTGCTGTACAAAGTTCAGTTAATGTTCCAAAATTCGCCATTTTGACAGCAAAGCTGAAATTGTAACGGTCTGCATCTGGTCGACTAATTTCCACAGCTTTATTTTAACGTTTCTAGTTATCACTAACTGTCATTAGACCCTTTAAATATTGGACTTTCGCAAGCATGAGGAGAAAACTTAGTAATCGCTTTTTCTTGGTTTTTTTCTTGTCGACGATGAACCTGACTTCATTCTACGTATGCAAATTAGCCTTAGATGCGTCGTTTCAACATGAAACATAATCCTCACATTTCATGTTTCTAAGGAGAAAAATAACTCTCCTTTCCACTGAAAAACACGAACCATCACTTAGAATCCCCTTAAGATCTGTTTTTTTTTTTGTTTAACGAGGAAGAAGCAGCTGAATAATATATCATGATATATGTTTGCGTGGCTTAAAATAATTCAATTACTGTGGCCTGTCACGCATTCCTAACGAGGGGCGGTTGATTAAAAAACAATAGCGTTGAATCGATCAATTTTATTATATTATCATCTTTTTTTAAATGGTAGTTATTTATAATAATTAAAAATAAAGTTAACTTGCAAGGTAAGTCCTCTTGTCACCACAATAAAATTTGTGGGCACTCTTTTTTGCTTATCAGATGTTTGTACACGGCACTATGATTAAAAAAAAATGCCCCACACTTTTTCTATCTAAATCCATGTATATCTTTGCAAAAGGCAAATTAGCTGTAAATTTCAGTTATTCAAAGATCTTTAAAGCATTTATCGGTAGCAGAATGAAACGGGAAAAACAGTTTCTTTTTTCAGTGAATACACGCAAAAGGGATTATCTCAGTTTTTAGGTTTTGTTAGGGTATAACATCCGTATTCCCAAGATGATCTTGTTTTGGTTTCCATCTAATTGAATTATAATGCAACAGGTGCCAGTTTCAAATATAATTATGTCAATGAAATCGCCGAAGAGATCAATTGTGAAAAAAAGCTGTTCTTTTCGCGAGATCGTCAAGACAGAGTGTGGTCCCAGTAGGGGTGTGGAGGGAAATGTGTTGGTCGCAGAGTGAATGAATGATATTACGTCGCACTTAGCCAGCTGTCACTTGTCTAAGTATAGCAAAGTCAATGACTGAATGAACTCATTTAGCGAGAGTAGAGGTTTGGTAGGTATTCGGAACTGAAATGACAATCTGCCCAAGGCATAGACACTAATAGCCTGTGTACAGACCCCCCCCCTCCTCCCCTTAAAAAAAATCGGAGAAGGGGCCCCTTCTCCGAGGGGGTGGGGGGTGGTGTGTACACAGGCTAACACTAAAATGACAATCTGCCCAAGGCACGGACACCTACTTGGCAGGTTTTTGCGAGCGCCAAGGTCTTGTTAGGCTCGATTGTAAGCCGCTGCGCTGGAAAATGAGCCCCCAAGGGATTGGGAGACGGTGGAAATCGAGCCTAAGGTCTTGTCAATACTTCTGTCACACTCTGGATCATACTGGCAAAATAACTACTGTGGCAGGAAAAAAAGGGAAAGTTTTCTACCATCATGTAAGTATCATTCTCTTTTCTTCATGCAAAAAATTTCTAATCGCACAGAGATATTCTTATTTCTCCATTTAACATTTTATCTTGCGATGTTTTCTGATGTTCGTTTCCAGTTTAGTTGTCCTTGCAAAGATAGTTTATTTATTTCTATTTTCTGACAGCCGTGTATCTTGCTCTAATCAATTCTTACCTATAAAATACTATACATAAAGGTTAATCCGTGGGTTGCAGGGGCGTAGCCAGGGTTTTTTCAGAGGTACGCACAATTCTCCAAATGGCTTTGCCCTCCCCCCTCCCAAAAAAAAAATAATTGCGTTGTAAGCCTAAGAGTGTTTTTCTGCATATGAAATGACATTAGCAACTTGTAAAATACTTTGTCGCCTGTTTGGGCCCATTGACTGATGCACGTCAATAATCTATCATACAATAAGGCTACATACTTTTCCGGATTCGTCGGGAATCCGGACAATTTTGTTACTGGGTTCGTTTTGTCGTTTTTAAGCAAATGCAGCGCGTGAATCCGAATTGAAAGATGCCGATTTGGTCAAGTCTCTATAGATTTTGAATCCGAAATCTAAAGTGAATCCGATGCCTTGTAAATTTGCAATGTTTTGTAGTGTAAACAATTTGTTCAACGAATCTGATTCCGGATACTTTTCCGAGTTTGCACTAAAAGCAAAATGGAACCGTCACATTCAAGAATATAGGGCGCCTTAGCAACGACGACGGCGAGGGCTAAAAAAACGTCTCTAGCTATCAAAATGAATGGCCCTTTTTTAACTTTTTGGCGTTTATTTCAATTGTCTTTATATGGCAAAGATAGGTGAACTTCCCTACGCAGTCTTGGGGACCGCACTCAATTGCAAGTTCGGACTCAGAGAATAAATTGAATTTGACCCTGTGTTCACGTCCTCCAAACAACTTCGCAGACGGAAATTAAACGTCGTGTTCAGACAGGTTGTAAAGAAAAGCGCGCTGCACGTGCAAAATTTGTTGTTTTTCCTTTACTTATTGGGCTCGTTGCGTTTGACGTTCTCATTGCCGTCGCTGTTGTCGTAGCCTTCGCCATTGCTCCCAGGATTAATCAATGTGCGTAAACGTTGCCATCATTTCACTAGATAAATATGGCATTCAAGATTTGGTCCATTAATGAATTATTTCGTTTCTCTGGAAACCGACTTTTGGGTGTAGAGGAAAAAAAGGGTCCGTTGTTTTAGAAAAATAATTATAATAATTAAAATAGTTGAATAAGTTGAGGCAAACTGTGCTCTTAAAATAATTATCTTTAGATATTTTTCTTACTTTTTGAAATTAAAATTTTATTTTTTATCATTTATTCATTTCATATCTTGTTTGGTGCACGACTTTTTGAGGTACGCACGTGCGTACCGTGCGTACAGGTAGCTACGCCCCTGGGTTGTAAAAGATAGTTTTCTGATGATTGTTTGAAGAGCATTATAAATGGGGAAAAAAGAAAGAACTTTCTACACGGAGTCAGGATTCGACCTCGTCCCCAGGGCTTTCCCGCCCCTGCCAATTTCTAAGAGGAATGTCCTTGGGACGTGTGTGAAAAGTATTTCATTCTTGCAATAAAAACAATTTTTTTAACTTAAACAGTGTTTAAAACATGTCTCTGGTTTTGTAAAAATTAGTGAGACTTAAAAGTACCAGAATGTTCAGTTCAACTTTACATAGCCGATTGCTCCTTCTGTGGCAAGAAACGTGAAAAAACTTGACGCCAAAGGGTCGAGTAGAGTACGATTGAGCAGTCAGCAACCATGTCCACACCTTTGCCGGAGAGGTTTATTGGACAAGATTTCTCTGTTTTTCTTGTTTTGATAACGTTTTCATTAAGTCTTCAAAAATGCCTCCAGATTGTATTTGTATTTGTATTTATACCCTCTGAACAATGTGCTCTATCAAAGTGCTCCTCCCATCTCTCTATTTTTAACCTACTTTACCATCCACCCTCTCTCCCTCCGGTTACACCTCTACTTTTACAAGCATTTATACTTAAAGGGGTGAAATTTCTCCTCTGTATATTAATTTCTGAAAAATTAAGTCCTTCTACTTTTTCCTTAAATTCTTAAACTTAGTTCTTTTTTCTTTAAGAACCGCCAAAGCTGCTGCTAAGGCTGCAATAAGCGCACTCGCCCTTTCATATACTTCATCTAGTGAAAGCCTGCCCTTTCATATACCTGAAGCCTGAAAAAGACACCCTTTTCGGGTGGAGCCTCCCCGTATAGGCCATCATAGGGAGTTCCCCCCACCCCCGTACCAATTCCGTGCTCACCTATTGCCAGCCCATGTTGGACTCTAGGCCCGTTTGAGTCAACACCTAAACATAGTCCTAAATGTAATTACAATAAGGCAATGGACGAAATAACCGATGTAATGAACTTGAATATACATTGAACTTGACCATAGAGATCTGCAGCAAGAAGACGAGGTGTTCGAAAGGCAAAAGCTTGTTGCAGGAATCGCTGAAGAATAATTGAGACCAAAACACCCTCAATCAGAAGCTTTCAACCTATGTGTATGTCAAAGAAAGATCAACCAAGTGAGTCAACGTGGTAACAGAGCCGTAGGGCAGCTGCCTCCCCTGGACCTGTTGGGCCAGACAAATCAAGTCTGTGGATGGATTTGTTTTCTTTAGACTCAGTTATTTTGATTATAGTGACTTGCAATTGTTTGCCATTTTCATCTTCGAGGTTGATTTTTCGGAGACATATCTCATTACAAGTGCTGAAAATAGCATTTCGGAGCCTCCAAATTTGAAAATTTTTCTAGGGGAGGACACCCCCAGACCCCCCTATAAGGCTCGTGCCTTCGGCTCTCGCAATAATGCCCCTCGTTACAAAAAACCTAGCTACAGCTCTGGGTAATACTAAAAAAAATAATTTGTGTCACTTTAAAATACCATTCAAATCCTGGGAAAGAAAAGGAGACCTAATTTACAAACTTTCGTCTTTCATTCACTGAGTGCACGTGCTTTTCTCCATCAGCTCAGTAGTAAACATAGACAACATAGGGATCCTTAATTTAGTGTGATTAACAGCCGGCAAAAACTTTTGGGATTTAACAGGAGACGGACCGTAAACAAAAAACTATGCCTTTTTCTTTTTTTCCAAGTGACTACTTTTTGGCTAATTGTCGTGTATTACACCATGGGCCATCATATTAATAAACCCTATCCTAGTGGCGCCCGGTGATACTGACTCAGTTAAAACGGTCGTAGAATGAATAAATACAACAGCACGGTATTTTCCACCCAGTAAAGAATCGGAATTACCAGTGATTAAATTGTATGATTATCAATAACTATCACCCCAAAAAAGATATAATAAGATAAAAGAAGTGATCGATACACGGTCACTCTGGGGGAATGCGTGACGAGCCACAGTAATTTAACTATTTTAATTCGCGTAAACATATCTTCTTCTGCTGCTTCTTCCTCGTAAAAGAAGCATACCTAAGGGGATTCTAAGTCATACATCGTTCGTGTTTTTCCGTGGAAAGAAGAGATATTTTTCCCTTCAAAATATGAAATACAAGTATTATATTTCCTGTCAATTTGTTGAAACGACGCATCTAAGGCTAATTTGCATACGGAGAATGAAGTCATGTTCATCGTCGACAAGAAAAAAAAACAAGAAAAAGCGATTACCAAGTTTTCTTCACATGTTTTCGAAAGTCCAACATTTAAAGGGTCTAATGACAGTTAGTGATAACTAGATATGTTAAAGCTGTGGAAATTAGTCGACCAGATGCAGACCGTTACAATTCCAGCTTTGCTGTCAAAATGGCGAATTTTGGAATATTAACGGCACTTTGTACAGCACGCAAAAAGGAGTGCCCACAAATTTTATTGCATTAAGAAGTAGACTGGTCTTAGTACTTCTGTTTTATCACAGACTTGAGTCTGGGTCAGGTGCCACTTTTGCGAAATTACCGTTCAGCTCTAGTTATGCAAATTACTTTTCCCGATAAGCAAATTAAAGGTCATTTTAAAAAAATCATATCTCAGCCAACTTTCCACAGAATGCAACCATTAAACCTTGAAACTATTAATCAGAGTTAAAACATTTGTGTGTAAAATAATCAGCTTATTCGGCTTTGTGAGGCAGGTTTGACAGAGCCCTAAAGTTTCACCAAAATCGCACCACTTCCGACGGCAAACTGGCCAGGTTTAGGTGACCGAGAAAATCTTCTTGTAATATAGAGAAAAAATTGAGTTGGTCCAAATAAATGTGATATTTCTTCATGGGATAGGATAGTTATCTTCCACTGGAAAAATCAGGGCAATCCGTGATAGACCGAAATTTGCCTTATCGGTTCTTACGCGGACAGCCTCTTAAGGTATGCTCCACCCGAAACGTTTTGAAATTTTAGTCCTCAAAAATGCTTTTCCTACTATCCTGAAGGTCTGTTGGTCTGTTGTTACAAATTTTTATTAAAAAGTGCGACAACTGTTATTACAAAGAGTGACAGGTATTACAAAGGGCGATAATTTTATTACAAAGTGCGACAGAACACCGTTGTCTTGAGTGACAACTGTTGTCGCTTCAGGTCTTCCACAGTGTGCTCATGCACCCACTCCAACAGAGAAGGGTGATTGATGAGATTGATTGATTTCAGTAGATTTCTGATCAACGCAGCTATCTCTTCTCTCAGATGTATTCCGTCAATGCTGAAGTTTTTCGAGCACAAAATTCTCCTGTAAATTTTGCATCCATTCCGGACGGTCTACCAGAACCTTTGGTTTTCATTGTTTCATTGTATTATATATATATATCATTTGCTTATCGATGAGGTCAAAGATGTTGGGCGGGACATTCATCATCTATGTCAGCAACTTGTGGATGTGTTTCCTTTAGCGTTTCTAATAATAACTGTTAAATTTTTGTTTTAAATATTTCATTCTATAAAAATGCTTAAAACTTGATTCGATCGCTTTAGAGTTACCCTCTTCATAGAACTATAAATTCAGGATATAAGGAGGTGTGCAGGCTAGAAGATGTTTTTCAAGTAGCAGATCCTGTCGAGTGGTATTGATGTCGTTGTTGTTATAATTTTAGGCAATAGTTTGACTATTTCTTTTTTGCAAAACATGAACTTTTCCGCTATCGATCACCGTTTTTTCTGAACAAAAGTGAATCATCTTCCAGGATACCGGCAAGCATCAATGATAGCTGGCTGTAAAGAATTTAATTAAGCCTATCAGTAACGGAGAAATATTTTGTATGGATAATGATTCGTTTTAACCACGCAGCTTCCGTTTTCCATGGTTAAAGAAATTGATAGCAGGTGTTAATGTCGAGTTTTATAGGCAACCATGTCAAGTTTACCTCATCAGTTTTAGATCCACTCCAAAAACAGGTGGACTGCCATCAAGTTACAGCGAGAAAAAACTTTAAGGTAAGATTAACACAGAAGTTTCTTTTTTAGAAGAGTAAATGAAACGTTTTTTTTATCGCCAAAAGTGTCCTTTAGGTTCGCTTTACACTTTTTGTGCTGAAATGGGCTGCGAACTTTTAATCAGTTGAGAAAACTAAACAACTGTTCCAGTGAACTGGACTGTTTTTAAAAGCCAAAATCGACGCTTAAGCCCTTTGGCAATATTCCTTTTCCATATCTCTCCCGAGACAACCTCATAGATCAATCCGCCTTAATTCAGACGAAATAATTATATTTAAACTCAAGATTTCTTCACTGTTAAACATAAAATTGGTAAACAAATCCCTTCCCTAAACTTTCAACGCAAAATTTTCTTGCACCTAACATAGACTTGTTTTCTTTCCAACGGCCTCTCCATGTGATCCCTGTTAACCAAATATATAATATGATGAAATATATGATTTTATTAAAATTATATTATAATAATTGTCTTCTTTTTACACATGTGCAATCCGGTCAATTGGACCATTTTTTTCATACGACGTATGAGTTGCAAAAATCGTCCAAATTTTAAGGCCTCATATCTACAAAAGGTTGATATGAAATTCTCGTGAACTTCACAGTTTTACTCCAAGATTTGGCATCATTAATCGATCTATGGCGTTGTTGTCTTATACAGCGTGTGAGATGACGGTCAACATTCATTCTTTTACTATTTTATATGAGAAGACAAAATACGTCCTGGTTACCTAGACAGTATTCTGAGGGTGACATTAAATAGCAGCGCTGTGGATCTAATTTTTCTTCGAGTTATTGTACCACCCCAAAAGAGATGTTTCGTGTGGCTAGTAGACTGTTAGATCTAAAAAAGAGAGAGAGATGGGTACCTGAGTGGCAATAATTTGGGCAGAAAGTAAAAGTGGTATGTATCCACTCGAAGCAGTGCAACTCATCCCCTTCAATTATTTCTTCTATTGTCTTTCAGTGCCACGATAATTATTTTATCAATTTCCGGTTTCTTACGAACATAATAAATCTCTCTTTTTTTTTTTTATTGGTTTTGTTTGCACAAGCGTCAGGATGAATAAACATCTATCACGATCTATGGTTTTGACTCAAACCACGAATTTGTTCCCGAGTAGTTCTAATGGCGCCTGGCGTAGTAAACCAGTAGTGGGATTTGAATTCGCTTTTCCTGCTTTAGAGTATAATTATAGAGTATAATTAAATCAATCTTTACTCTTTGCTCGAAGAAAGTGTACTTCAATTTGCTTTGCTCCTACTGGCAAATAAACAGTCTCCTAGAATGCTGTGGTAGTAATTATTTTTCTTGAAACAAGCTTTTATTAATTTCAAATGCCGTTTTCAATCTGCCACTATCTTAACAAAAAAAAGAATTGAAGTTTTTTGGAGTCTTACACTGATCTGGCTTATTAGCAATCGATTGTATCAGGCGGATTGTGAACTCAATCATACAGAACGAGCAAGAACACCCTTGACGAGATGGTTTTGAAAAATTGGCCGTGTGGAACTTTAAATATATTGTTGAAATATATTTGCATATTATGGCGTGTGCACATGGCTGTTTGCGCTCCGCGGTTTTCTTGCTTCCGTTCCTTCTGGACTGCTCAACGAACGTAGCAAATGAGAGTATCGCGTCTAAAACCATCCCTAGACGCAAGAATATTGTTCTACGTGGTACGATTGGTTCTGGTTGGGAAGAAGGGAGCTAAATGAATTGTATCCGCAATTCTGACATCTAGCACATTTCACTGGGACATTTGCAATACTCATATAGAGAGGGTTACTTCAGTCCCTGGAGAGTGCCTTTGTCAACCACCAAACACTCACTGATTGCCTCTCACCAGACCTTGTTAACATCATAAGGTCTTTTGTTTTGATGTTGAATGAAATATTTGACGTTCAATGAAATATGTGATAAACACGCACCTTTAATGAAAAGATAAAAACCCGTAGCAAGAGCGACCCATGGATCACTAACGAAATAAGAAGAAAGATGAATTATAGGTACAAGCTCTTTAAGGACGTTCGCGCGAAAATCTTCTAACATTAATTTTTTTCTGAAACTTTCACTAGTTTGAGATTATGGGTTACTCATGCCAAAAATGTAAAAAAATTGGGGGTTCACCGAATTCGTTTCGGAGATACGATGTTCAAAAGATCACCCAAAATCTGAGAAATCGGGCTTCGTTACCGCATACGGATAAAGTGCCTGTTTGTGCAAAAAATTTATAAATAACGCCGCGTACACAGAAAAATTGGAAATTTTTTACCTTCCCACATTGATTTTTTGTTCATTTTTTCACAATCTATCGGAAAGTGGAAGAGAAAGTGGTCTACGGAAAAAAAATGGGGTGTCACCGACCATTTAAGAAAGTAAATTGCAAGCGAAGTTAACGCAACGGCTACCAGCCCTATATGTGCTTAGACAGTTTTCTCAGCGCGCGCGCTCGATGCATGACGTGGCGTGATATTGCGATATGAATCTTTTTCTTAGGAGGCTATATTTTTTAAGCATTGTATTTTTTTTATGAAAATACCTTTCGGTTCAATTTCCTCAGTTTAGAGAGCTATTATTTTAAGAAAACTGAATTTCCTCCCTTTTGATCAGCTGCTACCGATTTGAACAAACAAAAAACGGATAAAAGATTTTCTCAAAAAGTAAATGATTGTTTCCGCACGCAATGTTGTGTGTTTTTTGTTCTCGACTACTGAAGATGCTATAATCGTTTGAAAAAATACACGGTCCATTTCCTGCGTAAATGCCCTTCGTTTCAGCCGCGAATTATCTGAGAACTAACTGACCAAAAACCTCAGTTCCAACTGAATTGGGGGTTATATTTGGTTTTACTGGATCAATAACTAATCCCGACAATCTACTGTGGTAAAAGTCCTGTGGCACTGGAAAGGGAAACAGATCACTTACAAAACAGAGACTCTGAGGCTAAGGAGGATTAACAAGGGCAAATGAACTCACGTTATTTAGCCAATAAGTCAGTGGTGGACTCTGATTTTAGATAAGAGAGCTCGAACAAACGAATGCCGAAGGAAGATTCTTGGTCTGTTGTTACAAATTTTTATTAAAAAGTGCGACAACTGTTATTACAAAGAGTGACAGGTATTACAAAGGGCGATAATTTTAGTACAAAGTGCGACAGAACACCGTTGTCTTGAGTGCCAACTGTTGTCGCTTCAGGTCTTCCACAGTGAGCTCATGCACCCACTCCAACAGAGAAGGGTGATTGATGAGATTGATTGATTTCAGTAGATTTCTGATCAACGCAGCTATCTCTTCTCTCAGATGTATTCCGTCAATGCTGAAGTTTTTCGAGCACAACATTCTCCTGTAAATTTCGCATCCATTCCGGACGGTCTACCAGAACCTTTGGTTTTCATTGTTTCATTGTATTATATATATATCATTTGCTTATCGATGAGGTCAAAGATGTTGGGCGGGACATTCATCATCTATGTCAGCAACTTGTGGATGTTTTTCCTTTAGTGTTTGTAATAATAACTGTTAAATTTTTGTTTTAAATATTTCATTCTATAAAAATGCTTAAGAGCCAATGTCTGTAATTTTCGAGAATCGGTTGACAGTCGTGAATTTTTGAATTTCTTCATATGTTGCCCAAATAATCTCTATAGTACCCTAATTTCAAAAATCACGTTAAAACTTGTAACAGCTTTTTATTTTTTCAGGAATCAGGCAAAGTTTGAAAAACTCTAAATCGGCGCTCTTTCGAGTATGAAATTAGCGAAAATTGAGCATTTTCTTCGCGCTCGTACATAAAAACGGAATAATATCTCTAGATGAAATCACGTCACAAAAGAGACACACATTTTTACTTTATAATTCAGCAGTTAACTTTAAATAAACCGTTTAAATGTGACTGTACCGGCCGCAAGAAGAAACACGGTTTCAGCACTTTTCAAAAATGGCAAATTTGACCTAACTTCACCATCGTAAAAACCCAGTTGGTACACGGAATTTTAATATGAAACAAGAACTGTATTGAAGCATATCCTTTGCTGTTGTTTGTTGTTTGTGTTAAAATATTTCTGGCGGCATTCCAAATGCGCACCGTCGAGAGACCAAAACCTGAAGGGTATTTTGACACCAGGAAAACGCGTGCAACAAGCAAGTTTCGACGCTTGGAATATTAATCCTTCGCAAACGTAAGTTACTTCGACATTTAAACCCTAGTCAGAGTTGTAACGGTTTCAGATTATATTTCGGCGTTTCTGTGCGGTTTAACATGATTCCTTTTAACTGATTTTTGCGATAAACCATAATGAAGAGACGAATACGCAGTTCAAATCACAGTTAGTAGAGGGGATTATTGTCGAAATACTCGCTTGCGAAAGTTTTAATCGTATTGAAACCTTAAAATCAGAAAAGTTATTTACTTACCTGAATTTAAATGCTAGACGGGGTCACAGTACCGCTAACTAAATTCTGCATCAAGGCAGAATCGAAGTTAAGTTTGTATATGTTTTCAATCTGTCAACACGAGGGAAGATGACATTCCGGAAGTGCGTGACGCGTAACGCGCCGGAAAAGAAATTCCTGGTATAAGTGTTTTACGGTGCAAGTCTTTGTTGTATGTTCGTATAGCATCTCGCACATATTCAAACTTGGCTTGTGGCGCCTGTGGCAGCAGTAATGCTGAATGTATTGCGATCATAGAAAAGATGTCGTGAGTCACCTTGGTATGCTCCTGACTTGTTAGTAAGGTGAGTATGTAGGGCAATAACCAAACATCGACCCTACCATGCTAATGATAAAAGTAAGGTTTTCTGCATTTACGTTAGGTGATCTTTGTTTGATCCACAAAATTGGCGCATGAAAATAAGAGTTTTTCCTCACCACCTTTAAATGTTTGGTTTCGAGTAGCGGTGCAACAAATCACGTGGTACCGTTCTAGATCAACCTACTGGCTGCTCATAGAGGGGTCCATAAAGGCACATTGATTGATGACTCTGTATGGCCTGAACTGAAAATGATATAGCAGACGTTTTCTGAGCAACGAATGTGCAGCTTTTACACTCCTCTTTCGTTTCGAAAATAGACGAGCACGCGAGCGAAGCGAGCGAGCGAGAGAGAGCCCCGTGCTCTACTGGTCAATATATCCCCCGCGGCTTTTATTTTCATACGCAAAATCGACGATCTCCAAAGAGAAAATAGATGGACGATCTCTAATGAAAAAGTAGAGGGTCTGTGAACAGGCTACGAAGGTGCTTGCTATTATTTTAGTGAACTTTACAAGAGGTCTCAGGTGGTTGGCATTGGGTTCTCCATTAGGATCAACCCTACACATACAACAATCCATGTCTTTATCACTACATTTAGAGCTAGCAGACTTTGTTTGATCCAAAAAATTGGCGCATAAAAATAAAAGTTTTTCCTCACCACCGCTAAATGTTTGGTTCCGGGTGGCGGAGAACAAATCACGTTGTTCCGTTCCGGAACAGCCTACTGGCCATGCTGGCTGCTCATTTAAAAGGGGTCCGTCCAGGCACATTAATTGATGACTCTGTGCGGCCTGAAGAAAATTATATACGCAGAAGTTTTCTGAGCGACGAAGGTGCTGCTTTTACACTTTTTTTTCTTTTCGAAAATGGCCACGGACTTCTCTCCTCGCTCCTCGCCGCTAGGCGGACGTTTTTGCCTGAGAGATACCACCATGAACGCATTTCAGCACACAAGTGATTGCAGGTGCAGACCTACGAAAAGGGCATTCTCCATCTGAAATCTTAAATCGAAATGAAAGGCTGTTTTCAGCCTTTCATCTCTTTTCTCCGCAACGTATTTGGTTAAAAGATAGTAAGTAAAATGGCTGAGGCACTTTAAAGCATTTTTTTTCATTTACGCGACGGATTTTGACGTTATGTATGGTGGCCGACAACTGCCATACGTCAACACGACATAAATTTGTTAATTTTAGATTGAACTTTAATTATTTTGAATTGAAAATAAAACGAAAGAAAAACGTCAAATTATTTTGTTTTTCATTGAACTGGAACAGGAGCCCATCAGGCTCCTGACTGGAAATAGATTCATTTTGTAAAATTTCAAAACAAACTTTGTTATTATGAAATGAAAATAAAAAAATGTGAAATAGAAGCAGAAAGAAGTGAAATAGAAGCAGAAGTGAAACTAATTTGTTCACGGCCGGGAACAGCCATTCAAAACAGAAAAAGTAAAATTATTATGTTCGCGGCCGGGAACTGCCATTCAAAACAGGAAAAGTAAAACTAGTATGTTCATGGCCGGGAACTGCCTTTTAAAACGGAAAAAGTAAAATTAATAGGTTCATGGCCGGGAACTGCCGTTCAAAAAAAAAAGAAAGAAAGAAACCTGAGACTTTTGGCGGGAGACGATAGTCTTCCTCGCAGCCGCTCGGGCCGGGGTCACCCAATTCTCCCCGCTGTCATACATTCCTTTCCCACTAACCTCGTGTAAACAGGCTAAATTCGTTCCCAGGTTGTCTCTCCGTTGGAGAGAACCCTGGGAACGAGGTTGCCTTTCTAGACGTCATAGTAACTTTGAAGGCTTGAGAAACATTCCATTTCGAAATTCATTTGTGTTAAACTGCTTGGGCACTGTAACATATTCACTTTCTCCTTAGTTTTTTCTTTTTTTATATTTCATGACTTTCTTTGTGTGTTGGTTACTTGATAGATAACGTTTACATTTCTTTAGCATGTTATTTTTGGCATGTGTTTTGGCACACGGTATTTAGCATTTGTTTTTTGGCATCTACTTTTTGGCATACATTGTCTGTTTTAAAAAGCATTTCGTCAGCATTTCTATAGTAACTTGTTGGCATCTCTATAGCACTCACGCATTTAAGGGAGTTAGATCCTTGCCCAAAGCTGCACTTGTTCTGACCTTAGGAATTCAAACCCGACACAGTGTAAGTATCCGATTGCATGTGCACCTGAATATTCTAGAACCTTGTTATCAGTGCAGCATTTCTTTTAATAACGCAAAGATCACCTTAAGCTTATTAACTCTTTTTAGTTGTAAAATAATTTGCTTTCTCATGTAAACATCAACGCCGCTTTACAATTAGAAGACCGTTTTTTGCAGCTAAGGCTCTTTGGTCACTCTTTGGCTTATTTGCTTTTCGCTGAAGGAAATCACATCGTCCGGCTTCGATAGCTCTTTCACACTCTGTCGATCGCATCTTCTCCATGTCAAGTAATATCGCGGAACAAATGCGCACAATTCGTCCAACTATACAACAGTGATCCGCGCTCAATTATTTCAACGTCCTTTTAACAATTCCAAGTCCATTTCTTACATATGATATTCTCAGTTTTCATTAGAATATTTCCATTTATACAAAACCCATCTTCGGCTGGCTACTCTTTTGTGTCGGGAAAAAATGTACGCCTTACTAGTACCCTCTAGAATATGCCAAACATATGCGTAAAAGGCACTTTGAACAAAAGTAATGCTAAGTAAGGGAGGTAAGAGTAAAGTGTATAATTTGACTTAGTGGGAAAGGAATGTATGACAGCGGGGAGAATTGGGTGACTCCAGCCCGAGCGGCTGCGAGGAAGACTATCGTCTCCCGCCAAAAGTCTCAGGTTTCTTTCTTTCTTTTTTTTTTTTTTTTTTTTGCAGTTCCCGGCCATGAACCTATTAATTTTACTTTTTGTTTGTTTTGAACGGCAGTTCCCGGCCATGGACATATTAATTTTACTTTTTCCGTTTTAAAAGGCAGTTCCCGGCCATGAACGTACTAGTTTTACTTTTCCTTTTTGAATGGCAGTTCCCGGCCGCGAACATAATAATTTTACTTTTTCTGTTTTGAATGGCTGTTCCCGGCCGTGAACAAATTAGTTTCACTTCTGCTTCTATTTCACTTTTATTTTTATTTTCATTTCATAATAAAAATGTTTTGTTTTGTTTTGAAAATTAACAAAATGAATCTATTTCCAGTTCAATGAAAAACAAAATAATTTGACGTTTTACTTTCGCTTTATTTTCAATTCAAAATAATTAAAGTTCAATCTAAAATTAACAAATTTATGTCGTTTTGACAAATGGCAGTTGTCGGCCACCATAGTTATGAAAAGGAACTTGTCAGTGAATTGGTTTATTTCTAGCCTGCGAACAAGTGCCGGGGGGTGGTGGCGGACAGAGCCAGGTGACTATTCCTTTTTTCAGGCGGGAGCTAGCAGTACGTGCATTCTGGTCTAACTCCATACTGTGTAGACTGGACAATTCGTCAACAGCAGGTTAAGGTCTCGCCAGAAGATGCCCTTGCTGCAGAGGAGCAAAGCAGTACTACTTTCAGTAATTTAAACATGTTAAATACTTGTATTTCGCTCATCTACTGTGTCCATTGTCCATTGTCGATTTGTGGTTTACAGGAATGTTCTTTTGCGGAGCATTGGCCA